>CM030369.1:220660746-220665746 GCA_003604175.2 Clonorchis sinensis | reverse complement strand
AATACTCGGAGCAGTCGCTTGGGAAATGGGCGTTAAACTTCTCCGAGTGGGACGCCAACCAACTGAGGACATTTGTGGGTGTTCTTTGTGGGATCCACTGAAACAACAGGTTCTGGTATTTTAGAGAATCCCGCATTATGATAGGTTGGTTTGGTGGATGGAACTGAAGGTTTCTTGTGGCCCGTTTCCAAATGGATATTTTTCTAAACTGCCTTGGAGAATTTGCCTCCGGAACTGGTTGACATTTCTGTCATCATCATCTTCAGCTGTAAGAAACCGTCTACTTGTCGTACAGTGGTTGTAGCTGCCACAGTTTCGTTCGCCCATGATTATCCAGGTGCCGAATCGATTTTGAAGCTATTTTCGGTCCTTAAGCTGAATTCCGATCAGTCCAGTTTAGTTTGGTTACTGAGGTTTGTAAACCATGTCACTAAAACGAAGCTGGGAGGGCTATTAAGCCTCTTTTCTGATAGTTTCGTACAGGCCGTCTTGAAATTTTTGAATGTGAAGTTTGGCTCATTTTAAGTGATTTACTACATGACAGTTAGTTGGAAGGTTACCATACAGAGCGTACGTTTAATACCTTTTAAGCTGACAAATCATTCTGGCTTCAAGTTGTGTGATTAATTTCGACTTGTGTTCAACGAATAAACTGGGCTTTTCTGCAACTCGTTTTGCAAACTGTACAACAGATCCGGCAACAGATCATTATCAAAACTGACCAGTTCGTCCGTCGCTGTGTATTTTTTCCACCAAAAAATGGTTCAGACATATAATGTCTTTCTTTTGAGAAATTTGAGCGAAAATCTGCTGATTGTCTGTGAATTAATGAGAAACCAGCATAAGTACTTTCGAACTGATGCCCGTTTTCGGTTCGATTCAAACCCTCGCGTACCGTGAGTAACGTCACATTCTGGCAGTGTCTCGTAAGTCCGCTGAGGGGAACCAGACCGGAGGGTTAATGGGGTAGGGACAGTTCAGGGCCATCGGCATGTCCATAGCTGCTGGTCCATACTTGTCCACTCAAGTAAGCACATCTGACCAGCCAAGCTCCACTGTACACGCAAAGGGCTATCCGGTGATCCGCCCCACTCAGGAGACGTATCCGTCACACACACATATGGTCTGCACAACGACGGTCACAGATTTCCACACCCAGGAACACCTTGCGCCTAGCACTCCAGATGGTCAAGAGCATTCAGGCGCACTGCTTGCATAGCCGTAGACGACGATGACTACGACACTACAGTGAATGCAAAACAACAGTCCGGCAACCCACAGCGTGGGTTTTCAGTGGCAAACCACATCAGGCACCCAGAGGACGATAGTTCTCACCTGGACGACAGTGAAGACTCACTAGAAACAGTTAACACTACACGCACAAGACCTATTGATTCGAGCTTTTGAACGAATCTCGAACGCATCGATCGAATCATCGTCACCAGAATGGTTTTCCGCTAAAAAAATGAGTTGAAAAATTCGCACAAATTACGTCCTAATTAAAGGTACGAAATTGTTCATTTGAGTTGCCCCAACCCCTCCCCTTTTCACCGATATCGAACAATGTGACGAGGTGAACTCTGCAAATCTCCACCAAAAAGTGGCTCATGTCATTGTGTTTATAAACAGCCGGAATCCTTCTTGCGAGATAAACAACAACACCTGTTTTACAAATTTCCTCCACACTTTATGGTTATCCCGCAACAGTGCGTTCACATTTAGTGTTTTCCCGATTTACCTGAACAGTTTCGATGAAAACCTGTTTTAGCATTGCCACAAATGAGGAACTCAAGCTCACTAAGACAACCTTTTCCAAAATTTGCCGAACCAAAAATATGAGCGGAATGTTTTATTGCTGGAAAAATTTGACCGGATTCGACTGTGTGTCTGTGTGTGTACGTGTGCCCGAAAGGAGTAAGTACCGCCTGTTTTTCAATCAACCGCGCGTGCCTCAACTGTTTTGCCACTGGTGCTGCACAGCTCACAGCATGGTCACAGATTAACGAATTCCCCGTGCGGTAACAACATCAGTATCATCACCCGCTGTGAGCAACAGAAGCAACTGTTCACGATGCCCCCGTCCCGAGCACTGACTGGGTAATTGCACCTCACACTGATAGTCAAATTAGCAATGTCCAAATACGTGCCATTGACTAGTGACTTTGCGCCACCACCATGCCTGTTACACTACGACACAACACCTCTCCCCAACTCCGTCTGTTCTAACCAACCCGACTTGCGGGTAGTATCAGTTCGACGGAGATTATGCCGAGTAAAGTTGGTTCAATTAAGTTCAGTCCAGAAAAACTTATCCGCAGTTTGTTAGTGATCGTGAAACGCATACTTCACGCGCCTTCAGAGCGAGACTACCACGCATAGGCACGTATGTTACTAACGTTGCAGTTATTCGTAGACCGATGGTGATCCGTTTTCGTTTTTTTTTCTCTCCTGTACACTTCGGCTACCCCACAACACATGTTACCTGGATAATTACCTAACGGGATAACTGTCTTTTGTCTAACTTTTGCAGCGACAACGGTGATATTTTGTGTCAGAACATCACACAAGTAAAATGTACAAAATTCTGTTACGAGTTCTTATTCATTTTCTACTAGGATAGTCGTAGTATTTCCACAATAACCAGCTCGGTTGAGTCAACTGTTTCCGTAAGCCGGCGAGCTCCGAAGGTGATCGATCTAACACATGATCACGTGAAATTGGTTAATTTGAAACGCCCACAGTGTAAGCGGAGCGATACGTTAAAACAACAATAACTCAAAGAACAACTGAACAACCAACAGATATTGTTACTAAAACTACCCATTTGAAAAGTTACTTGGTGTTGACGCACTTCATTTCAATCTCCGGTTCCACTTCAACTGAATGCACTGCAGAAGTGATAACCGAATAAACGAGACTTTTAGCTGAAATGCAAATGAGTTTTCAATCGACACCAAGTTGAGTTGCAACATACGCACAAGAACTTTGACGGAGTTTCGGGGACTAGATCCAGGTGATGCGCCCTAAGAAAGGTAAAAGTGGTAGTGGGCAGTCAGGAGGTGTCATCGACCTTGTAGAGTGGGATTAGGTGGATATTTCCGATTCGCCGGAAAGACACCGTTCAAAGCCAGGCCAAGATTGGTCCAATACCGTACAAGTGAGCTACGGTACCAAGTCTCTTGCGTAAAAACGGTAACCTTGGAGTTTCTTCGTGTTTGCTAGTGATCCAGGCACAGCTTCCGGAGAGTAGTGTCGTTTAAAAGTGACCATTTCTACAAGGATGGCCCTGGTTAGACTGCGATATGTAGACGACAACTTGAGAGATGTAGTGGTCCATACAGTGTTCTCCTACGGCAGTGAAGCATCGGTGTTGTACACAGATGTCCTGATGTCGATGATGATGATGACGATGATGATGATGACGATGATGACGATGATGATGATGAGGATGAGGATGATGATGATGATGATGATCTTGATGATGATGATGATGATGACGATGATGACGATGATGATGATGAGGATGAGGATGATGATGATGATGATGATGAGGATGATGATGATGATGATGATCTTGATGATGATGATGATGATGATCTTGATGATGATGATGATGATGACGATGATGATGGTGATGATGATGATGATGCAGATGATGATGATGATGCAGATGATGATGATGATGCAGATGATGATGATGATGCAGATGATGATGATGATGATGATCTTGATGATGATGATGATGATGATCTTGATGATGATGATGATGATGATGCAGATGATGATGATGATGCAGATGATGATGATGATGATGATACACCGTTCACCACTAATGAGAAACTGGAAAACAAACTGAACCAGTGTGATACAAAACATGCAGTAACAAACAGGTGAACAAGATAACAAGAGAAAACAACTCTGAACACGCAAGTGCTTTGATCTGTGTATGACCAACAAAACACCTCACTTGAGGTCACGGATTCATACAAGTCAAAACCATAAGCCGCGTTGGTTTTGCGCGCAAACGTCTCCATTTCTCCATCCGGTATGGTCCCGTGGAAATGCACGCTGATCGGCCTGGGAAAACGCAGTGATAATTCTGAGCGGTCGCCCTCAATAAGGACAACTTCGCCGCCTTCGAAATCCCTAGTAAGCGATCGAGTTCAAGCCGGTGGTAGGAAGCCCCGCCAATACATATGGCCGTAAAGACGTGGCAGGGCTCACTGGAGCGTGGGTGGATAGTGAAGCAGACAAGTATTATGTGTACCGAGGCATACTTCCACCCCTTTGTCCTATCGAACGAACTACACCATGGGGATGATCTCGTTTCTTTCCGTCCAACCATCAGTTACGGTGTCCTCTGCAAGTGTTTTCATAGACAGTCGATTACCTCCTGGTTGCTGGTTTGTTCGCCGAGCTTAAAAGTTGGATCGCAAGCGTTTCATAACCAATTAAAATGATATACTCAACGCGGAGTTTCATTGGTGCTGCAACCTACCAACCAGCCACTCGTGGTTGATCAATAGTGTGAGTAACTCGCACTTAGAACTAGTCAGTTTACGTCACGTGATCCAGTGTTCCTCGAGTGAGGACTTCTCAGATGCAATGTCGATGCGTCATGTGAGATTATTCCGTCTACTGAGTAGACTGGCTACAGTTTATAAGTAGAGAGGACATGGCAATGTTTCAGTTTAAGCCGTTCTGTTTCCGAGGCTTGAGACGGTCACATGACCATGACCGATTCAATACAGTCGGGTGGCTTATTGATCTACTATACTTTTATTTGGGGGGGGGGGTTGATAAGCGACTATGATTTGATCTCAAATGGGTTTTCCAAGTCTGATTACCACACACTGTCACCATAGATCTGTCGGGATGCGATGCTCCATTCAAAAACATAATCCTAATAAAACTGACTGCGGTCAATACGGACCTAAGCACATAATTGCAAAAAACGGATAACCTTTTGTTGTGCATCCTTCGATGGTGAATTTCTGATC
>CM030369.1:220535746-220655746 GCA_003604175.2 Clonorchis sinensis | reverse complement strand
ATCAATGGTAGTCGGCCAGGTAATAAACTGTGCACTTTACCGCATACATTGGACAGTAACAACTGCGTTTTAGGGGAGCGCCGTTCAGTATATATATATATATATATATATATATATATATATATAGCCCCGAACACAGACCGATGCAAATGACGAAATGATACTGGCGTTAGAGCCCAACCCAAATGGACGTGATGTTCTTCAACTGAATACGCCGCAGAGAGAAAGTTCGGAACATGCTCACCTATCACAGCCCTCTACCGGCTCTGATTTTCTCGGGGGTGGGGAGATCTAGCTGGGTATTTCGTAAGAATCAGTTCAATTTGTAAATGCGTATTGTTCATCGACTGCACACACATGAGACCGACGGAGACTCGGTGACTGTAAGAAGGGGGAAACGTGTAGCTGGTAATTGAAGTTGTTGACGCAACATTATGACAAGTGAACTCCACTAAAAGTGCTTCAAATCTGACTCGGTTTTTTCTGAAATAAAATGTGTATCATAGCAGTTTTATTATTTTAGCAGAAAATTTCGTGAGCTTGTGTATTGATGGCATGAACAGTCAGTAGATGCTGGTCGAGGACTTCTAAACCATGGTTGCCCTACGAAGAGGTGCGGGATTCAAAAAGCTGCCAAAACAAATCATGATGCCAAAAGCACGGCTATGCGTTTCTTTTGAAACTGGAAACAAGAGTACAGCCGTACGACCGGGTTCGGATTTGCACTGCGGTTTACTCAAACGACAACAAACACCTTAACGACTGCAGGCCCTCAGTCAACATGTCAGTTGGCTGACCGCCGCCTGACGATGTTCCAATGCCATTTTCGGACTAATCAGTTGTTTTGGGTTGATCTGTCAATAGAGTGTGGATTGTACAGTAAACTAAGTAAACTGTAGGAACAGTGGAGGGAAGTTCCTTAGCTAGGTTATTTGCACTCGGTGCGTAGCAATATTTACTTCGGCTGTCATTTCGGACCATGTGGTGATTTCCAGTCCGTCGTTTCTGGTATTCATCTCCATGCAGCCTAAAATTGAGCGCATGGCTCCGTTGCCCAGAAATACAGTGTTCTGGTGGTGTTTTTATGCAGCAATTTTCTGTGTGTGTAGAGGGATCGGATATTGTGGTGTTTGCGCTTAGCTGTGGTGCGGGTTGCTGGATCACGAGAGTCACCGGATGGAAGCGGCAGCGCTGGGAAGGCTTCATCGATAGCATTAGGTAATGATCCTTTGATGGTAGCATCCGGTTGGTTCCAGGCCTTTTCGCTTTGTAGACTGCCGGCAGGCGAACTGCTTGTCATTTGTGGTCACTTAGGCTCACTCTGTTGCGGTACATCTGGTGAGCAACATTGAGTTATCCTAGCTTAGTCAAACCGGTTCCTGAGTGCTTGGGTCCATTTGTTCTCAGCAGTGTGGATTTATGGCCATCACACATTTAATTAAGAGATCTTTGAATAGACATCACAAAACCAGTGCTTCCAGAAATTTCGTTGTGTCCGAGACCGACGGCAGCATTTGGGCTGGCTCAGGTTGAGTAGAGATGAATGTGACAGCAAAAAATTTGATACACAACCAAGTCGCTCCTATTAATGCGCAGTCTGCGGTTAGGCCCCCGTTTTCTTCTTATAAGCATTGGAGTTATGGTGAAATCTGGTATGATATAGCGCTGGGAGTAATCAGGTCCTTCTTGCTGGCAGCAGAGTTTCTCATTACATATAGTGAAACATGATAGGCTTTCCGTGGCCAATCTCGCGGGTTGCCGGATAGATATGCACGATGAGCTGCTAAGTATAACGTCAACCATCGTATCACTCCTTAAATAAATGATAAGATTGCAATTTCTGATTGAAACCGCCCGACAAAACGGTCGTTACTTGCACAATAAAGCAACCGAGACCCAGGACACGACCAACATGTGGCTAGGGTCCACGATTTCTGTTCAAATGGCGAGATGCAACCTACGTCCGTCGCAGAAGACAGCTCGACTAACAAGCACCCATCCATAACAACTGGAAAAGTGTACAGTACAACTTGGACGACGTGGAAAGTTAAATTTTGTTGAGCGTTTTTGTGGAAGGAAAGGTACGGCCTATGTCAGACCGCTCCTCGAATATGCCAACCCGGTCGTCTACTCAGGACGCACGAAAGACGTAATCCTCATTGAGCGTGTCCAGCGAGCTGCTACGAAAATGATTGCCGGCCTCAGGTCCATGGACAACGAAACGCGTCTCGTGGTGCTTGACCTCTTTCCCTTGGAATATCGTCGCCCCCGAGGGGACTTAATTCTTACTTACGCCCTGTTTGAACAAGGCTTGGCCAACAGGTTTTTCACCGTTGACCCAGCAAACACACGGCGGGGACATGGTAAGAAAATTTTTAAACTCAGAGCACACACCTTCATTAGGCAAACTTTTTTCTCATTTTGGGTAGTTGCTGCTTGGAATGACCTTCCTCAGACGGTTGTCCACGTTCCTTCTAGAACCCAGCTCAAAACAATATTAGACACTTATTTATGCGAGTCCTCGCGCCTGCAAGCATACTGCCCCGTGCTGAGAGCTTAAAGAGTAGTGTCACACCCTTTTTCCACTTGTGCCTTTCAGGTGAACGACAGCTGCTGAACGACAAGGACAAAACCGATCCGGGAAATTCGAGCGAAAGTCTCGATCCTGTGTATCAATTCGTGAATTCGTGAATGCGCGAGTACTGTTCAGTGAGCAGTGTACGTCTTGAAGCGATATTAGTTCGCTTCTGGGAATATCACCATGAGGTAGGTGGCTGGTGACAAACTGAGTGCAGCACTTACCCTATACAGCGAGCTTCTCGGAGGCGACGGCTTCGTAGAACCGCGCTTACTCGACGTCATCTTCAATTATGAATTCGTACTTCGTCATGTTACTACTGAATAAATACGAGGCTAACCTGGAGTGCATGAGTAAGGGGCCAGCAGATTGGAATATAATCAATAGTGAAGCTGAAAGTGAATGAGTTTACCGCCCGGTTAGATTGAAGGTTATCGCATACTTCACCCACACAAGAGCGTGGCCAGACTACCCCATAAAGATTCAGAATTGGTTGTTTAGGTGGCCTTCACATGGGTTAGCAAACCTTTACATTTTTCCTTCTTCAGATGAAGTTGCTGTCGTCCCTTTCCTCAAACTAGCGCTCTAAACTGTTGGTACTAGTATTACGCTGGAAAATAGCAGCTTGGTCACTTACTAGGCAGAGCCGTTCAAAACTTCCGGCGTTGATTTTAGGCGTCCTGAGTGTTGGGCACTATGTCACATTCGCCGGCTAAAACCTGCCGAACTTAACGCGACGTAGCTTTATATGTCAGCAGAGCCCCGCGGATGCCCAACTCCTTTTCGGCCAACCGTCGGTTTAAAGGAAGTCCGTTGTACGAAAACTCAGCCACCCTACGAGTACGTTAAGAATAATGACAGGTGACTGATAGATGGTTTTTATATCTAAGTATACCAAAACGGATTGGGCAACGGTGCTTTGCGTACCGTTTACCACTAGCAAAAACACTCAGCTGTCTAGCTTCTTCGGACGAGTTGACCTTCGCTTGGTTTCAGGGGTCGTCTGCTGCACTTTCAGTATTCCCAATCGTAAAGTACAACAACGCTGGTGCTTTTGCTACCCATCGCGCACGTAAATATCCTCGTTCATTAATTCGTCTTCTTCTCAAACGCCATGCAAAATTATAAACCGGACAGCCATTAATTCACCATACTCATATCTGAAGTCCAACCCAGAACTTGCTGAGTTATAGCAGCACAGCTTTAAAATTGAATGCGCGCCGGAAAGTTACGAGGGGAAAATTAGTTAAACAAATTTCCACAAAGCTAAAACAGCTAACGGTGAATTTCGGCTTGAACATAAATACAGCAACAGGCAATATTTTAACGCGAAAAATTTTTCTTCGACTCGCAACTGTTTTGGAGGAAATCGTATATCCTGGATAAGGGTCGGTCAAAAAAGAAGAGGAATTTGTTTGCAGGAATAAATCTGACTAGGTCCAGTATTTGATGGTGGAGTTCACTCTTCTCCCCATTTAGGAAAGACGGGTGCTGATATACGTGATTAACCCTATTGTTGACAACAGGAATTGAATGGCCATCATTCTCACGTCGGTGCAGTCAGGTCTCTGGTTTAGGAGGCAATCTTGGGATGACACTTACAGGTGAGTATTCTACTAAATGCGAAACTATCAGCCTCGAGCTCTACTTTATGAAAAGCGGTTGGTCCGGTTAGGGACACAGTCGTCCATCATAACTCGAAGGGCAAGGCCATAAGCCTGGCCAAACCGTGCCACAAAATGCTACGTAAATCAAGTTGACAACGTTAATCGGGTCTAAAATGAGAGACCGTGTGGTCAAAAAAGGGTGACGGCGGTTTAATAAACCACACAAACCTTAATAAATTGCAGGGCTGCTCGCCAAATCCAGGTTGCGATCACCTACGACAACCGGCCTCCTGTAGTTACCACCAAATGCAATATCCTCCGTTGTTTGGACGCAACAAGCAGAAGAGGCGTTAGAGACACATAGTGGTACCTTGGTAGCTAAATTTTTCCCGAAAGCCAAAAAAGCGCGACAAAAGCGTCACCACTACACGCGACTGAGCAGTGACAAATCTAAGAATCATAAATTTCGCATTTTACCGGCTGCAATCAAGCAATCAACATGAAATTCCTCCACAGAAAAACCACCTGCGTCCCCAAGAAATGATAGGTCAACGAACTTTGGAATAGGACGGGAAACCGCCTCACAGATATATAATAAACGATGCAATCACAAGGTCAGAAAGCAAGCAGAAATGGAGTCAAAACGGCTCCTCCAAAACGTGGTAGCAGTTCACTTCGAAGACATTTCCTAAGATAAGGAATATCAGCAACTCATGAAGAATCTAAAAAAAAGCATACTCCGATGCCTAGTCTATCTCGGAAAGACAAAACCGCACGATTTAAGTATATGAGATGGCATCAAGTGACAAGCAAACCGCCTCATCCTTTAGGGGCAGAAAGGGTGAAAACTTGAGTGCCCGAGAAATGGTAGCCGAAGCCTGCAGAGAACAGTATGTGGTTCTGTATTCTGCACCAGCGATTTCTCTGCGTCCAGTATTTGCAGGGTAGAACCACAAAGCGCCCCTGACCAAATAAACCCTTAAAGAATAGGCGTTTGGACACTCAGTGAGGTGTACCTTCGAGGGCTGATGGCGGGGTTGCTGGCGATAGATGACGATGTTGAAAGGAATACCGCTCAGCCTTGTCAAATATATCTACTTGATACTTTCCCGGCCTGTTGGTGGACGCAGCCTTCCACTTGGAAGCAAGTAAATGTCGCTTCAATCTACAGAACTGGTGACCGGTTGTCACTTCTCGGATATAAGCGTAAAACGTACTTCAAAGAAGGCCCTCTAATTACTCCACCAATAAACGGCATGGCATTGTGTCTACTACTGATGCTCCGCTACCGCGCACCCATAATTCATTTGAAAGACTTGTTGTGAAGCAAAAAATTAAATGGATAAAGAAGGGTTCAGTGCGAGCTTACAATTATTTTAAGATTCCTTCACCTCCACACACGCATTCAGGCAATCTGGATAAGAACTGACCACAAGAATGCCATTGACAATAATAGCAGTCATATCCTGCAGCATCTACATCCAGGGGCAGTAAAGATATTGCGACCCTTGTCCTGGAACGCGAGTATAACCGACAGGAGCTAGATTTTTTGTAATCTCCCTCACACCCCTGTGACAGGTCGAGAGGTGGCTACCCCTCTGCTTCCGCCACTCTGAATTGCGTACCGAAAACAGCACTGTTTTTGAAAAACCGTGGTTTGGCATGCGCAGTACACGGCGTAAACATCGCAGCTTTCTGTGCCGGACATATTCTTTAATGGACGTCCCCGTTGCACAACCGGAAGCATAGTTTCTAATTGCTGCTTTACGGATTAGCCGACGCGAGCTATAGTCCAGAAACAACGGTTGCCCAAGTCCTAAAAGCGTCTCAAATCCGCTGTTTTGACGGGCCAAGTCTCACAGCAGCTATACAACAGTACAGGCCGTACTGTAGCTTGATGCACACGTCCCTTGGGATTCGAAGATATACCGCTTTAAAACTTTAACTTGTCCATTTACCCCATCCGTCACATTAAACTCAGAACCAACGTAAATCTTAAGATAGGTAAAACGTTCTAAAAGTTTGATTGCTTCTCCCTTGATTGTACGTGGCCGCATGTCAAGGAGCACGCCAAAGGAGGGTATGACTTTATTCAGTTCGTCCAGAAACACATGCTCTTTCTCCTCTTCTTTAAAGACAAAAACGATGTCATCTGCATATTACAGATCGACAATGTTTTCGTCCGAGGCTATCTGGGCACCAGGGCTTTGAAGGCCTTTCAGCGCTCTCATTATTTCATCGATCACGAAGTCACTTGGGGATTAAAAGTGGGAGTACCCTTGACGAACACCGCTCTTTGCATACTTTTACAATTTCGAAAGTCGGAGAAGCTAAAAACGTATTATGTTTACAAATTTCCGGGACATTTCTTGATGAGCGCGTCAATGAGAACATACCGGTCAACCAAGTCGAATGCGGCTTGAAAATCTGAAAATACTTAAACTGTGGGTCGTTTGTACGTATGGCGATATTTTAGCGTGCGATACAGTGTGAGAATTTGGTCAAAAACGCCAAGTAGGCAGAAACCCCGCTTGTTGTCAGTGTTGTGACGTAACACAAGTGACGCCAGCTGCCTCATTATGACCGGGGTTAAGCTGACCCCCTGTGGAAACCACACTAACTACGAGCCATTTTAAAAAAGGCAACATTAACGACTCTCCCAGGCGTATATATCAGCCCTTCTCTCTTAGGTGACGGACGTGCTCGCATTTATGGTCTGCTTAACCTAAGCTAAGGACGAAGAACTTATAACGGATGCCATATTTTCCGACCCTTCAACAGCATTCTATCGAGCTCCAAAACCTAGAGTCTTACGGGATTCAAGGGAACATTTTGCGTTGGATTATGGAGTCCTTATCAGAGGGAACATTCCGAGTGAAAGCAGGCTCAACCTACTCTTCTCTGATGGCGGTCTCCATAGCAATTCCTCAAGGCTCTGTTTTGAGACCACTTTTGATTCCGATCTACGTCAGCAAACCTCCAGACATTGATAATGATAATGTTTACTCACAACTGGTGGGTGGCATGCCGTCAGGTTTGGTTACGATGTTACAGTCAGAATAAAAGCATGACTGGCGGGGTTTGTGGGTACCGGTGATTACGCGGGAAAGCGACATTGTCACAAACGGTGGATATTATCCGATGTAGACGCGGGAAAAATTTCTAGCTGAAGCAGGCTCGGAGCGCTAGAATTTGAAGGTGGTGGGCAAAAACAAAATAAGGGAGGGCAAAACATGAAGCATCCTGCTTGACACATGGCAAGAAAAGTGTAAATTGCGGAAAATGAGTAACCAGAACAACGGATCTGATGCAGCAGCAAAGTTGGCGTAAGCCAGGCGATCAATTTGAACTTAAACTAGTTGAAGTCTTGTGGCCAAAGTCACAAAAAGTGTATGTGGGGGGTGATGAAATGGAGGGATTAGCAATGTGGATAAATGGTAGTAGGAATCTCAGAATTATGGTGCACAACGAAACTGTAACAACTCACTGGTGTCGCTATTGTAGTGGAGTCGGGTGTAACAGTTTCTTGGAAGAATAAGTTGGTGACAAGATACAAGCCGTAACGCGAACGGTGGAGAAAATAATTGACTTCACGAGGAACACAGACTAAAAATCCACCGGAATGGTTAAATACGAACGAAAGGTTCAGGAGATTAAAATGAACGCCATCCTGGAGGCGGCTGGGACTAGGTGAAGAAGTTCTCCGTATTTGTGGTTAGTGGAAGAAATGGGCGAGAAGGTATGGTTAATAGTAGGAAGAGAGCAGTCATGCGTGTACCAGAAGAACCGGGTATGGCAGTGTCGTGCCAATATTACACTGACACACTTCGGTTTCTGTACAACCCGGTTACGGACATTATGCTTCAGGTGATTAGGCCGGGATGTGCAATTATTTGAGCAGTAGGATCTTTTCGGGTTGGCCAAGGAAGCCCGCGGATGTGTAGTAAAGCAGGTGTAAGGCTGCAGATATCCGGTTAGGGATCCTCGTGGATCCGGGTCACAGGCCAGGTGAGGTGAACTACGGCAAAACAGTCCAAACCGTGCATTCTCGAAGGTTGGGACGACTTGAAATCCTCGGGCTGCAATGCTAAATCACTCCAAATGGAGGTAGAGGCTACAAGGCAGTGGTCGCTGGATTGACACCTTCCCCTGGATGAAGAAAAGTGCGTCCATACGTCATTCAGAGCAGACTCAGCGAACGCCTTTGTTGTGCATGGCGAGACATTACAAGGATAGATTCAAACAAGATTTAGGTATCTGGCTCTCTTCAAACGTGTCCCTCTCAGTGCACCATAAAAAATCGGCTCAAAGGGCATTCGCCGTTCCACGGATGATTCGGTGAACCTTGCCCCATATGACTCGCATGGACTTTCAAACACACTATGGGGCCTACGACAGACCGTTTTTTGAATACGCCAACACAAGGTTTCTGCTCAGGCCCTAAGAAAGACGTGACCCTCATTGAGCGTGTCTAAAGAGATGCTAAGAAAATGATTTCCGGCTTTGAATCCCTTGGGTATGGAAAGCGCTCGCGGTACTTGTCCTGTTTTTCCTGGAGTGTTGTCACCTCCAAGAGGACCTAATGCTTTCTTACGGCTTGTTTAAACAAGACTTGGTCAACAGGTTCTCCACTGTCCTACCTAACACACGGCGGGAACATGTTAAGAAGGCTTTCAAGCTCAGAGCGCACACCTTTATTTGGCAACAGTTTTTCTCGTTTCGGGTTGTTGGTGTATGGAATAAATTTCCTCCGGCGGTTATTCACGCTGTATCTAGTACCCAATCCAAAGCACTATTAGACCTTTTTTCCGCGAGTCTTTGCGCTGGTAACCGTACCGCTTCGCGCCGAGAACTCACAAAGCAGTACCACACCCGATTTTGCTTGTCTTTTGGGTGAACGGCAGCCACTGAGCGACATAAACAAAACTGTCCTGGGAAACTTGCGCGAAAGCTACGATGCTGTGCTTCAAACCGTGAATCCGCGGGAGCTGAACAGACAAGCCCTTACTAAAACCTTCATCCCCATCTTTGAATAATGCATGTGGGAGGTCATCCGGACCAGAAGCTCGGTGGCGCTTGAGAGAACCAATGCAGTTGTAATACTTAAAGTGCGTATGGGGTTCCACGTGCACCGTCCAGGGTTCTACCTTAACCGTGGGCTCCTGATTAGTGGCCGCTGTTGGCCGCCATAACTGTTTTCCGAATTACTTTGCTTACCGGTCTAGGCGCTTTTCTTTATACGAGACGGCCATTTCCTTCTGATCGTTTTGTTTGAGACCAGCCGGGAGGACCCTCCAAGATTTAAACAGTGCGACTGTTCTGATATCCATGGCTTGCTTGAGCTCGGTTGCGCCGCGTCACAGTGAAACTTTCCAGCACTAGTTAAAAAGATGGCAATCTTGTCCCAGTTTAAGTTCACATCTGGTGGTTGGGCAACCGAAAGGGATTAATAATAATAATAATGATATTTAGCCCCAACTAGTGAGTGGCATACCTTCAGGCATTGTCATAATGTTACAGTCAGAATGAGAGAGTGACTGGTGGGGTTTGTGGGTACTGAAATTTCGTGGAAAAGCCCGGTGACGTAACCAGTGGGCATTATCCGGAGTGAAGTTGGTCGTGCCTGAAGCGGCATGAGTAGGGAACCAAAAGTGCAGGGGCACTACCTTTCTTATTGGGAACATATCAGATGAGACAAGATACGATCGTTAAAATTTGAAAGTGGCGGGCAAAAACAATACAAGCGGGCATAGCCAGAAGCTCCCTGCCTGGTACGTGGTGAAAAAAGCTTCAACCTGCAGAAAATGTGGAACTAGAACGGCGGATCTGGAGAGGCAGCAGGATCTGACCGGCCAGTTTGAACTAAAGCCTAAAACAGTCACTGAGGCCTAGTGGCCTTGGGCCTTTAGGCGTATGGCCAGGGTCACGAAAAAGCTTAAGTGGGGATGGTGAAGTGGTGGAATATGCAGTACGTATAAATGGTAGTAGGAAACCCAGAATTACAGTGTGCGGTGGAGCTGAAGAGACTCACCAGTTTTGCTGTTGGAGCGGGGTCATGTGTAAAAGTTCTTTGGGGGAGGAGTTCACGCAAACGCACAAGGAGGAACGCGAACTACACGGAAAATGACTGACTCGGTGAGGAGTACAAAGTAAAAGACACCGGGGTGTTTAAGTCCAACCGAAGGTTTAGCAGCTTGGAATGGACGTCTCTCGGAGGCGGTTGTGTCGAGATGAAGACTATGATTGTCGTTGCGGGCAAGGGAGCGAGTGGGTGGGAGGGCGCAGTCAAAGTAGGAAGTGAACAGTTGCGGGTATGCTATCAAGCTGTGAATGGCAGTGCCGTGCCATTATTGCACTGAGATACTTCGGTTTGTGTACAGCCCCGTGACGGACGTCGTGATTGCGGTAGTTAGGCTGAGATGTGCATATCTGTGAGCAGCGGGACGTTGTGGGTTTGCCAGGGGATTCCGCAGGGAAAGCAAAACCAATGCAGTATCGCAGGTAGTATTTGTTTTTTGTCTGGCTGGGGATCCCTTCGGGTGTAATGCACAGATTGAGTGGAGTGGATAACGGCCAAACAGGATGTCCTTAGCACGTATTACCACAGGTCAAAGCCTGGGAAGATGATAAAATGGGATGAGGTCAACAGGGTCCGGAGAGTTGTGGAAGTCATCAGGCAGGATACAGTCCTTTAATAGGGAAAAACTGAACGTTTGCCGCAGTTAGGGTGGCGACGAAAAGTGGTTAAAAGAGACGTTATAAGGATGGATCTGCGCTCAGCAGTCTAGTCACCCAAATCGATCTAGGATTGCTAATATATCCTATTATACTACCTGAGACAGAGGACAGTTCGATGTAAGTAAGCAGAGAGGCGGCGTGGTAAGAGAACCCTAACACGTTAGGACTGGCGGTTGTGGGAATTCTGAGATGGTGGACTAGATTAGTGAGTTGCACAATACTAGGACAATCTAGAAGGTAAGGTAAGGGATGGTCACCAGTCCCCGAAGCACTACTATCAGCTTTAATCTATGAGTAGTGCATGACGAAGAAGACTTTTGGCGCTAGCCTCGCATGCCGGCAGTGGATGATTGTATGTATCCACACATGTGAGCAGCAGGTAGGTGTTTTTTGTTTGGTTGACGAAGTGGTTTTTGCTGCCATGTAGCCTCTATTCTGACGAAGGCAGCCACAGCTACGCACATAGATGTAGGCAATGTGCATTGCAGAGTATCTTCAGGCTATCCCAGATATATTGTTTTTCTGACAGAAGAAAGGCCAGTTTTTTCATCTGTAGTTTATTGCAGTGCCAGATAAATAACTCAACCGAGGCAAGTTCAACACCAGTAGCAACAAACAGAAGACAGCAACGCTCTTTTTTAACTTCCTTAATTTAAAGGCCAGGTTCAGAACCACCGGCGATGGGCGATGCACCATTGCTACTGGAGGGGTGGCGGGTATACGAACACAACTTGGTGCAACGTGACAGGGCGACCATCCCTGAGGGCGTACCCGTCCACCACACGGCGTTTTCATCCCTCGTGCATGCAACCAGATCTGCAAGGCGGAAAACCATCCAAGCAGTCATAAATGCGGTGTGTGCATTATTAAAATACTCCAGCTACCAGTTTTTCCTTGTCGGGAGAAAGCAAGGCCAGTGAAAACAGCTCAGCCAAGTCGAACAAGCAAACAACAAACAGACGCCACCAAAAAGCAGAAGCGTAACCGCGAGGTTGTGCGTGTGTATTTGGTGAGCTGTGGAGCAATCATCAGTTGCAGCTGATATATGTTAGTGCACTACGTTACAAAACCAACTAGGCAATCAGAAGACTATAGACACTAACAAAATACATGTTGCGGGAACGAGGTACGATAATAGGTACACCTTGATGAGACAAATTACAATGTCAGAATGAAGCAGTTCAAAAAGTTTGGCTTATCGTTTTGAACGTGAGTCACAGTAATTCCTCCAAATTTGTGCGGACGCAGGTGGTGTTTCCTTTACAGGTTCAACTTATTTCCTCACCCGATTCAAAAACGTACATCAGTGCCTGGCTGCATAGTAGTTCAAAAACAAACACAGAGTGTCCTGACTGGTAAAGAGAAGTCGACCTGTCTAAGTTGCACCAAATGAATCATATTTAATTCAGCGGCAGAAAATTGGTGATCGATAACGGCCTGGTTTTCAAGTCAAAACAGTCGACGGGTCGCGTGACAAATCAGACTGCGCGGTTAGGGCTGTTTAAAGCAAACCTCACCAAAAGCTGTCTGGCAGATGTAGCATACAGACAATACAAAAATAGGGTCTTCCCTGCGCCAAGTTGGTATAGTGAGCAGTGCGCCTACCTGCCATCCGAGGAGCTCTGAATTCGATTCCCGGTCGTCCATTTTTCTGTTGAGCAGACGCTCGAGAATAGGTACGACTGAGACGAACTTGCGACCAATGTCGGACGGACTACGAATGTTGACGTCAGTTACTGAAGAAAAAGCAAACCTTAAGAAGAACCGAAACGGGGAAAAACCAGCAGCGAGAAAACAAAACGGAATTAGAATAAACGGGCGTAAGTCACGTTACTTGTGAGTAGTCAGAACACAAGGAGAATTACCGCTGATCACCGTTGATTCACATTGGGAATCAACAGGTAACAGGCTCCTTTACTTGTCCACCAACTTTATCGTCGCTAAACTCAAACGCGCACAGGACCCGCCTCATAGAGGGTGTCGGGGGTAGTTGGGTATTTAATAAGTCGGCAGCAGTTTCACAGGTAAGGAATTGTCCACGGACTGAGAAAAAGTGTGACGATGCGTGATGATTCGCGGCTGCTTAGGAAGGCTGGTACAGATGCGAGCGAAGTATACTAGAAACAAGTAGTGGCGTAGGTTTCTGCGAGCTGGAGGATATACTAAGCTGTTGCAGGGGTTACGGAATCTGTAGCGAGGACATGAGTTAACGTTTGGTCTAACCTCTCCTATAAAGGCGATTTTGTGCAGCAGACGCTGTAAGAGGGTTAGATTCCTCTTAAACCGTCTGAGCTATAGTGGTTTGAGGCCTGGGATTTGACAGCGAGAGCGGTAAGACAGAGAGTTGGACCGAGGGAACAACTTCTTCGTGAATGAGCGTTGGACGCTTTCAGTTGTGAGTCTACAACTTCGGGTATAGATGGAGGAGAATGCATGACAGAAATCCACGAATGGTCGCACGCGTAACTTGGAAATTGCAACCATGTTGTCTGGAATGTGAAAGAAGCGCAGTATTAAAAGACTGAGCCTGCGTGCTCTGGCAACCTTGAACTGCACCCGGTGGGCAAAGCTAAACGTACAGGAGTATCTGACGCCAAGATCTTTGATCTCCGTGGAATGAGTGATAGGATTTCCATTCATTGTGGAAGCATCAGCCGGGAGGGAGCAGCAGCAGGAAGTTAAGCCGGATTTCGTGGAGGAAATGCTTAGACAAGAGTCGTTTGATCAGCGAGTCAGTGAATCTAAGTCTTGCTTTATCTGCTGAAAAGCAAGGGCTTGTGCAGAGGGGGAAATGTGTACGCGATTTTTATGTCGCCCGCGAAGAGGAAGAACTTACCATGGGATATGGTGCCGAAGATATCGTCAATGTACAGTAAAAAGAGGATAAGGCCTAGCACGCTTCCTAGAATGACTCCACTTGCGATCGACAGCGGAGATGATTGTATGACCCCGATCTGTGTCATCTGCCTCCTGTCAGATAGGTCAGATAGGTCCTGTAAACTCCGGAATGGCGCGTGATTAGAATACACAAATGTCTCCCAGAACGACCGGCAGCCGGTCATTGGTCCGCATCATAGGTAACTGCTATGTCTGCTGATTCGCTAATCTGCTGTATCTGATTGCTGACCCGCTCCAGTGCCTAATGCCGGGAAAAAAGACTCAGAGAAGGGAACACAACAGCTATATTCCGAACAAGCGAGCGCGAGAGTGTGAGTACGTGCGAGTGCGAGAATACAACTCAAGCTAGTCATTGGTGGGATCTAACTTGGTCCAATGCTGACGCACTCGGTCTGGTCTTGATATAGGCTGCGACTCGCTGCATACTGCGGGGGCGTTGTCTGACCTTGAGCAGCGCTGACACGCGCTGTCTGGGTTTGATAGAAAGCTGTGAGGCGCTGTATATTGAGGGCGTTGTCCGTCTGGTCAACATCTACAGAGCTGAGGGCCTCAGTAGATTTCGGGCATTCAGTGGTTGCTTTCAGGAATCTGACCTTCCTGATACCTCCCCTTTTTGCCGTTCAACGTAAGATTGTCGACATGGATCAAGTTGTAAAGGTTCCACCCTTTTCTAATGCGACCGGTACGGCGTCTGGGTTTCAGCAATGGATCTGTCTTTGGCGGTCCATGCGAAGCAGTGGCTACGGGTGCTGCTCTTGGGAAATCAAAGGTTTCAAGCAGCAGGTTGACACCTTGTAAACGTCCTTCTGCCTTTGAGGCCGGGCACTCAGTCGGCCGTAATTGATTGACATGTCGTTTCCATATCAATGATCCCACCTGAACGTTGTAAACCCTGACCGATTCTTTTGAGGACGACTCCAATAGTCCATCTTCGGTGCCCGGGGCGATAGTCCCTGACAAGCACACGGTTGCCAGGCCGGTATGTTGGCTTTCCTCTTGTCGGTGTTGATGAGCATAAGTTTTCGATCGGCATTGTTGAAAGATGCAAGCGATCTATCCAGTCTATGCCCAGGAGATTAGGCTCACAAGCAGCAAGATAAACAATACCACAATCACGGTGGCCTGCTATCTCCATCACAATCAAATTCACCAAGTAGTTGAAGCTTACCTGAAGCATTTTTGGCAGTGTTCATTGTTGGTCTGAGTTCCGGTGATCAATCTTTCTCCAGGTGCGCCGGGAAACAATCGTAATATCGGAAGCCGTGTCGAGCTGCAATCGAATTGTGCTTCCGTTTGCTCTGATTGTAACGTACTTGCGATGAGCATCGATCTGGTTATCAAATGTTGCAAGTATTGCGTTAAAACAGGGTTCTGATTGACTCCGTTTGTTTCGTGACCTCCGGGTTTGACTGCGTCTTTGGCTAGCTTTCCGCGTCCGGCACTGGCTTTCCTTGTGCCCACGTCGATTGCACACTGAACATTTGTGCTTTGTATACGGACACAACCGCACAAAATGCCATTCGCCGCATTGCCAGCAAGCTGAAGGGGGCTTTGCTCCGTTCGAATTTGCCACCACGGTAGGTTGCCTCGATGTCGTCTTGGCAATATTGAAAGCAGGGTTGGATAAGGGCCTCTCCAACATGGCCGTGTCGTGTTTAAGATTTAAAAGGCGCTGGCACTCATTGGTAATGGACTGCAGCGTTATCTCGGGAGTTTGTTCAATCTTGTTCAACAGTCTCGTCCTGATATCACTGTCTGAATGCGACTGAAGACCACAAATGAAAATAAGACACTTGAACTGGTCTTCTGTCATGGTAGATAACTTGAATTGTTCGTTCAAGGTTGACTCTACCGTCATAAGTGATGTAGTCCTCAGATTCTTTTTCGCCAGTTTCATACATTGGTAGCGAATATTAAACAAAGACGAACGCTCACCGAAAATCATTGAAAGTTGCTGCACGGTTTTCTCAAAACTGAGATCTCGCGTGTTCTTAGGCAGGATAAAGTTGGAATACCGTGTGTGTTCAGTTGTGCCAAGCTTTCTGAGCAATAAACGTACTTTCCAGGCATCATCTTTGTGCTTCAGTTCGACTTGGAAAACATCTTCGTAACGTCTGAACCACGAATCGAAGGTTAGGCCGGCATCAGGGCCATAATGGAACTCCGTAATGCTGTTGGCGATCGAGTCGACTGAATTTGTATCTGGAGCGGAATTTGGTGGTTGAATTTTGAGTTGCTGCGCCAATGTTTCCACCAAACGTAATTGCCGCTTCAAACCGTTTTTGTTGTTGCAGCAGAATTTCTTTCAACGCTTCAGCAGTTATTGTCATGATCCAGTGGATTCGGGCGTCGCCAATCTGTTATGTCTGCTGATTCGCTAATCTGCTGTATCTGATTGCTGACCCGCTCCAGTGCCTAATGCCGGGAAAAAGACTCAGAGAAGGGAACACAACAGCTATATTCCGAACAAGCGAGCGCGAGTGTGAGTACGTGCAAGTGCGAAATACCACTCAAGCTAGTCATTGGTGGGACACTGTCTAACTTGGTCCAATGCTGACGCACTCGGTCTGGTCTTGATATAGGCTGCGACTCGCTGCATACTGCGGGGGCGTTGTCTGACCTTGAGCAGCGCTGACACGCGCTGTCTGGGTTTGATAGAAAGCTGTGAGGCGCTGTATATTGAGGGGGCGTTGTCCGTCTGGTCAACATCTACAGAGCTGAGGGCCTCAGTAGATTTCGGCATTCAGTGGTTGCTTTCAGGAATCTGACCTTCCTGCCATACCCAGTTCGATAGCACTCCGCAACTATTCCATTCCTTCTCTCGACCGTGCCCTCGCCCACTCGTTCCATTAACTGCAAATACGACGAACTCCCCAATCGACCCCAGCTGACTCCATGACACATTCATTCCAACCTGCTGAACTGTTGGTTGAAATTTAACCATCTCTGTGTTACTGTGCTTCCCACCAAATCCAATAACTTTCTATACAGTTCGCGTTCCGGCTCGTGTGTTGCCACCATCTCTCTTCCAAAGGAACTATTATGCCCGCCTCCACAACAGCGACACCAGTGAGTCACTACAGTTTAACTGTATACCATGTCTCTGAGATCCCTGCTACCATTTACCCGCTTTGCTGGTCCCTCCATTTCATCATCCCCACTTATGCTTTTGTGACCCTGGCCACGAGCCCAATAGTCCAAGGCCGCGAGGCCTCAGCGGTTGTTTTTGGCTTCAGTTCAATTTGATCGGCTGGATGATGCCAACTTTGCTGCTTCACCAGATCTGATGTTCTGGTTTCTGATTTTCCACAGCTTACATTTCTCTTGCCATATTTCAGGCAAGAAGCCTCTTGTTTTGCCCTCCTCGCTTTGTTTTTGCCCGCCACCTTCAAATCCTAACGATCTGACCTTGCTCGATGTTCTCTTCGACAAAAGAGCTTCCTGCTCGCGCCGGTCTAGTGACGACCACGTTTACATTGGATACAGCTCACCGCCTATGGCGCTGTCCTCTTTTCCCACCCAACGTACTCACAGTCCCACCAGTCATACCTTTATTCTGACTGTAACCTTATGATCATGCCTGACGGCATGCCCCCACCAGTGACCACCAGTCACCAAAAAAGTTGGGAATAAATATTATTATTATTATTATTATTATTATTATGATAGTAACTGATGACAACTGCGATCGATTTGGGTCCGTGGCCGGCACGCCATTGGAGGACGCCACGTAGCCAGAAGACCTAAGCTAGTTCGAAAGTCGGAACTGCACAAAACAGTCTTCGGTCAGCACAGAGCTATAGCAGTGGGGTAACATTTTCCATGTGCATGCCGAATCGGGTCGACCTCCTAATTGGTTCTCATATGCGCTTAGCCTGCCCACTTGTGCATTCAGATCTACGGCAACCACAATGATATTTAGCTTTTATTTCGCAACAACAGTGCATTTAGGGCGTAAGCAGACAAGACAGACGAACATAGATCAACGTCCCACTTGTGAACCTCCTTCACAGATGTTGCCAGACAAACCGCACGGGCGAATATCATCAGGCATCCAGCGAAGATACGTCCGTCCCACAACTTAGGGCAATATCAACCCCTGCGCGCCCTACCGCAGCGGCCTCTGAATCACCAGAATTGCGCAGCCGGAAACAGGTGGAGGGTGATTGTCTTGGTTGGCTCAACCACTGTGGACGCATCTCGAATTCTTGTTGCTTAGACACAGTACACATCAATGCCAGGCGAGTCAAGTGTGAGAATAGCCCACTCTCCTGCTCGTTTCAGAGTGTGGACATTAAATGCCGCCAAATAAACTGGACGTTAAGGTTTGAAGATTGATTTTGAGATACCTGAGGAGTTCGTCTCCAGACGACATGCAGAGACTGTTTGCAAAACCGGTGCAGGGCGAACGAAGTCATCAGTCAAATGGGCCGGGCCTACAAAAAGTGTTATTATTGGGGTGGGGAGAACTGAAAGAAACATTATATGAAATAGAAAGAGGAAAGACGTCAGAAGTAGCTTGTTTTTGCTTACGCACCCTGCTTTAGGCAGCAAGTAGAGCGACCCTGCTGATGGCGTCACACAGAGGCCAATGTAACATGGGTTTATTTGCATACGTGTAGTTCATAGTTGTAGGTGGGCTGCCGGGGCACCCACACCAGACAGGAGGACGACTGATGTCGTCAGCCAGAGCCTTTGGCTCCAAAGCCTGAACACAGGACAGTGGTATTGGGCGGGAAATGCAAATATTTAAGGAACAAATTACCACACATGCCCCAGTTCCAACTTGGAGGACCAGACATCTGTGTTCGACAGACCCATAACCTTTGAGCAAGGTAGTATAAACTCTCTGCGAGTGTTGCTCGGACACCCTTAGTAAAGCTTTGTAGGCTGCCGAGGTACACAGACCGTCACACCAAGGTAATATTAAGTCTTTTCTTGACGTTCGGTGCCTAAGCGCTATACCCCCCGAAGGAAGCACGTGGGCTTGGATACTCTTCGGTTGCCCAGGCTTAGACAGAAGAAGTCGAGAAGCATAGGTTGATTATGACTCACAAACCTTTGATTCAGCGAAGTGGCACTCTAACCACTGAGATATCCCGCCTTTCTAGCAAATACAAACCAAAAGCAAAAGAAACATAACAGGAACAATATTTTTTTATTTGGCGGATGCGTTCTCTTGCCCAACAAACCCGGCACATGTTAAATATAGGGAGGAATTTTGTACTAGCTTTAGGACTTTTTTCAAGTGGATCAAGCTATTTTTTTCTTTCGTGCCGGTCTTTGGTGAAGTTCATTGAGGCTCCTTCTCAGGCCCACTCTCCCTCCTCAGCTACGTCGACGACTCTCCCAATGCTCTCCCAAGTCTGCGTCCATGTTTTTTGGACGAACTGAAATCTTTGAGTGCCGCCCCTGAAGCTGCTAAATCGAGGTCAGCGCCGCAAATGAATGGTCAATGGACTGACACGTGGATTTGAATTAAAAGCAATGCGTTCCTATGTCATTTTTGGAGACCCGACAAACTTCGCCGTCGTGCCTGGTGGAAATGGACGACGATGTATTACAAAGGTAGATGCAAAAAAGGACCAATTTATCTGAACAAATCCTCGTCACTCGAGTGCAAAACTTGGCCTAAGAGGCATCCGTTTTACTTCAAATGATTTGGCGCACTTTTCACTGTATTGGCGACAAACAATCATCTCCATCACCGATCACTAGTGGAGTAATTTAAGGGAGCTTCTCAGGTCCCATCTATTTCTTAATGTATATCGATGACGTCTTCGGCGCCACGTCCCGAGATAAAACCTTCCCCTTTGAAGACGATACAAAAATCACCCAAACATTTCTTTTAGCTGCTAAAACTCTTGCCTTTCGTCAGCTCCAACAAGACTTAGACTCCCTGACTCGCTTGTAAAACGTCTTTGATCTAAGTTTTTCTTCCGCCGAGTGCCAAATATTTTTCTGCCGCTAAGTCTCCCGGCTGACGCGTTCACAGTTATATCAACCTAGTCATTCATTCCAGAGAAATCAGACACCTTGGTCTCAGATACTCGTGTGCCTTTAGATTTTCTCACAAAGTCCAGTTCCAGGTCGTTCGAGCACGCGAAATCTGCTTTCCAGTATTACGCTCCAATAGTCTTCGAGATACAAACGTTGAAATTTTTAAGCTGCGCGTGCGACCGATGGTGAAATTCTGTCCCGCTTTCTTTCCTTTGTACCCAAAGGAGTGTACTGCATACTCGTAAAGCAGAAGCAAACTAATAGTGATTCGTTGTGTCCTCATACCACATCGGCATCCTCTGCTGGTCCTAGTCAGGCAACCAAAATCCACCCTTTCGTGAATTTATTTACCTTGCTGTCATCTCTTCAATTGCTTTTTCTGTTGGACACCGTTTTACCTGATACCTCCCGGCACATGCCACATACAGTTGATCCCATCCTATCACCTCCACATTCCCCCTCTTCCCAAGATTCAAACTTTGGCAGTAGGCGTCGCAAACGCCCCTGTGGCCGTCATTCGTTCACGCTGGATAACCCCCGGTTTGCGCCCACATGGATCTGTCCTAACCTCCTCGTCTAAGCCACATCCAGCTACCACAGGAATGCGCATTCCATGTCCTAGTGCCGCAACCTTGACATCCGTTACAGGGCCTTCCAGAAACCGAATAATGTCAATGCAATGATGGTACGGCACTGCCGTACTCAGTTTGATGGCCCCGTGCAACTATTTTTCTTGTTACTCTCGACCTTCACCTCTTGCTCACTCGAGCCTGTAGTTGCAACTACGAACAAATTAACCATGTTCATTCGGTCCCTTGCATCATCACTGCCCCCTTATCGAAAATATCCTTTACATCTGACTTCCCTACGACAGCGACACCAGTGAGTCTACTTTTTTTATCAATTCAAACCAAATTTTTCTCCACATTGAATTCTTTCATCTCCATTTACATTTTGCTTTTTGCGACCCTAATCACTTACTCAACCACCCAGGGTCATTCATGACCAGCAACGATTTTTCAGTTTTAGTTCAAGTCAACCGACTTCATCACTGAACTAGTCTCGCCGCACGCCCCATTGTTCCAGTTCTTTGGTCCCCACAACAATGATGACTTTTCCCGTAATAAGCGTGTCTCGTCAGTTGTGCTCTCTCCGTTGTGTTGGTGCCCGCCACGTTAAGGTTGCAACGACCTGATCATGCCTCGATTAGCAAGTTATCTGCAAGTTGTGGGGATAAAAGGAAAAGGGATAATGGGCATGAGGTCCGACTAGTTCAATGACTTCTTTGATCTAGTTGATTGCACTCATTCTGTTTGATAATTTACAGCTTAATTAACAAAATTCTATCTATTTGCTGGAGCTGAGTGGTGCTGCAAGAACATAACCTAAAGTTCAATACAGTATGCTTGGTAACTAAATGAAACAGAACACAAGTAGGTTTGTGCTCAGGATTCTGGCGATCAGGGACTGCCTAACCTTGCCGATATAATGCTAATAAAATACAAAAGCCACAAAACAAACCGGTATCAGTATTCTGAGAATTTGTACGATAAGACACAGCAAACAGAAGAGGTCGGGTGGGGACATCAACTCCAAAATGGTAAACTAGTTCATCTGGATTTTGTTACATCAGTACCATAATCTGGGTTGGAAACTGAAAATATGAAAACTGTCACTGGTCCCCGAAACACCTGTTTGGACTTCAGTCAACAATTTGTGCATGGCGAAAAAGCATTTAGGCACTAGCCTTGTGAAAACGGTCACTGGTCCCCGAAGCACCTCTTTGGACTTCAGTCAACAATTGGTGTATGGCGAAAAAGCATTTAGGCACTAGCCTTGTGTGCCATCAGTGAACGATTAGGACTCTCATTACGTATGTATAAATAAATTATTTGTGTCCACTCCTGGGAGAAGCAGGAAGAGCGCGTGTGTTTTGATTGGTTGACAGGTTTGGGGTTAATGTGATGCAACCGTCAACTATAATGGTAACAGCAGCCTTGCAAGTCGATAGAAGCCACTGGGGTCGCGGAGAGTCTTTTGTTGCTGACCATGCCGTTTACTCAGATAAAAATACAATAAGACAGCCCTTGCGATGATGTTTTTCAAAAATGATGGAGAAGGACTAGTTTAGACGAACATTGCTACATGAGGTAAACTATATCATCATTTAAGAGGAAAACTAATTGCCAGAGATGCGGTCATCAGTCCCAAAAACTATGCTGTCAACCTTTTTTTCAAGGGGCGAAACCCCACAAACTTAAACTTTGAATGCTAGTAGTGATCTTCAATATCCAGCAAGCTAACTCATCCCTGACCCTACTGAACTGGAGTGACTGGGCGGTTTGCTTTGCTGGATATCAGGAAGCCATTTTTGTTCTTGATAATTTCACTGGCAAGAGGATTCCGAGATCAGTCGAACGAACCAAGCGGAACAACTTGCGAACGTTTGCTTTTCTTCGGCCTTTCGGGTCCACCAAGCACCTCGGCCCGTACGGATATTCAGTCACACCTGGCGTCAGACGGTGCCTTGTGGTTTCACACAGGAGGAATCTGCTGCAGGGTCGTATCTAGCAAAGCTAGGGGCCTATCAGAGATCCCATGCTTAAATGCTTAAATGGTCGTACCGCAAACGGAAGTTCCGCCTCTGAGTGGCACTGTAGGAATCTGTTCACAATGGCCGCTAATATCCGACATAGGACGGTGCGGTAGGCATTGAGGACTCTTTTCTGAAAGTTTTGATTGCTTGCTGGGTAAATCGGCTTCTAACTCACTAAGCGAGGTTTGCGTGCAAAGAAAAGCAGCAGCGCACAACTGCATGGTAGGAGTCCGCGCTGGTATTCCAGAAGGCGTGGCAGGCGGTAATCGCCCCTCGCCCCTGGTAACTGATTCACGGATTTCACGGATTGATACACAGGATCGAGGCTTTCGCCCAAGTTTCCCGGGTCAGTTTTGTTTTTGTCGTTCAGCAGCTGTCGTTCACCTGAAGGGCACAAGTGAGAAAAGGGTGTAGCACTGTTCTTTAAGTTCTCGGCGCGGGGCAGTATGTTTTCCAGCGCTTTTTTTGTCGTTCGAAATTCTATTTGGACACAAGAAAAATAACACAAAACGACTTTTCATCTGATTGGGGGATATAAAAATAGGCATTCAAAGAGTTCTATTGAAATTTGGTTTCCCAAAAATGCATCATAAAAAGTCAGCTGAGAACTTTTGCTCGATTCCGCGAGGTAGGAGCTTTTCACCGGGAAGCATTGGACCTTTCCGTTCCCGAATGATTCCTGTCTTCTCGAAAAGTGATTGGCCGCAATTTTTGCAGGCAACAGTTTGGTAGCGCTCGAAGGTTACTGTCCGCTTCAAACCGTTCTTGTACTTGAAATAGCGCTTCAGGCTCTTCAAATAGACCACAGAATGGTTGCTCTTACGGCAATCGTCAGACAGCTTCCATGCACGGTAGTTACACGTTCTGCAGCATACATAAGTACACTGTTCCCCTGTTTTGTCTGTCAGTTTTTGTTCAAATTCATCCCTTTTTTCAAGTACAGCCATTCGAGCTTGCTCAGAATTTATTTCGGCCTCAGCAATAAGACCCGTGTGAGATGACCCTTCGCGGAATTTTTTCGCCAGCTCAGCTAATCTTTTTTTCGAGCAGCTGCTGCACTCATCTCAGGTGGCTCGTTTTCCGTTCCACTCGGATGCGTGTCCAAGCTGAGAGGATTTGAACTGAGAACTGGTTTGGTTGCAGAGGAGCCCGACGAGGTGTTGTCCAGTATTTGGGATAGAGGTCTGTGTTGCGAAGGGAAAAAGACCGTTTAATGAAACGCGCCCGTGAATATAGGAACGGTGGATTGTACTCAAGACCTTTCCATAGCTTCTAGTCTACCTTTCTCTTTCACCAGCTGACTCGCGCGCAGTCTGGCCCCAGAAAGTGTGGGCGACAACGGTGTTTGTGAAGTAGGCACGGGACCTGAGTCGATAAAATCTCCCGGTTGTAGGTCATCAGTGAGTTTCACCGCCTGTTTTCTCGATCGGGCCACGAAAAAGTCAGAGAAGGTGAAACCAACTTTTGGTAGCTTTGTGCCATCTGCTGACGGTCTGCACACATGAGAGCGAGACTGCGCCTCCATCGTGCATGATGTCCCGGGGTCTTGTGACAGAATTTACTGAAGTGTTTTTAACCGCCGGTAACTGAGTGCTGCGTTCTAGATGTCGCAGAAGCTTCATAGACCCGGCAGTCGGTCGGTGAAGTGCTTTCACAAGTTTGCGCCCCGGTGAAGACAAAGTCTGTAATGGAGGAGGTCGAGAAGGGGCATCGGCACCGTCAATCCGGTGTTGTTGAGTTGCGAGTCCGATGGAACTGTCCACGGTATAGCCAGCGGCTAACAACTTCGCCACTGTCAGTTTGACTCGTGATTCGGAACGCGAGGGTGAAACAGGGTTGAATATTTCCGAAGTTGGTAAGCTGTACACTCCAGGCTCATTCGCAGGTTGTCGATCACCCTTATAACGATTTGTCGGTCGCTTTTTTAGAGCAGGAAGACTGGAATAGAAGAATCCGGGTCGCGATGAACTGGCCTTATAATATGCCTTCTTTACGTGGAGGTCGCAGTATCGGCATATTGATTTAATAATGGCGTGGAAACATGATTGACCAGAGCTGTTCAGGGCTGCGCAAATCCCATAGTCTGGGGATTGACCCAACACCATCACGTGCTGCGGAGAGGGTGGAGTGTTTCCGAGATCCTTGTCGTTAAACGATGTAGAGGGATCCGACAACAAACGCGGTCCAAGAATAGCAACGACGCTGCCATCGGGTTCCTTCTATAACTTTTCGTGCGCGTTTCCGAACAGAAACAGCTTAACACAACCAATATGGGAACCCAATCCCACCTGGTCAAGATCACTCAGATGCCAAATGGAATAAATGCGGTCATTTTTGGAGCGGCGAGGAGGCGCTTTCGACCCGATTACACCAACGACGACCAAATTGTCTGTAGAATTTTGGCGCCTCGAAGAAGGCATGGACAGTGTCACTTGAGAGCGCTGGTGTTGGATAAATTGCAATAAACCGTATACCTGACGGTCGCTGGTGCGGTTCGCCCACAATTCCGAAGAAAATTTCACATGTTCCAACCCCCAACCTGGAGGACCAGGAGACTGTGTTCGTCAGACCTCTAGCCATTGACCAACCTGGTATGAGAGACTCTGTGAGTGTTGCAGGGACACTCCCCAGTATAGCTCAATGGGTCGCTGAGGTGCGCAAACCGCCACACCACGGTAAGGTCCAGTCTCTTCGTGACGGTCGAAATGCTGGGGTCGGGTTCGAACTACGGACCTCCGATCAGTAACCACTTGGCTATCTCGAACTCATTACTAGTAATAACAAAAATGCCATCAACATACGGCTTGTACAAGTACAAAATACAGAAAGTGATAGTGCTGTAATACATCTACAGAGATTCTAAGAACTTAGGATTGGTGAAGATGGAGGGTTTCGTAGGGAACTTACCATCATCACATCCATCCAAAATATCATCATCAGCGTCTGAGTCACTGGAAGATGAACCAAACAGATCATGCACATCAAGCTCCTGTATTTCAGTGTTGCATTCTGCATTCGACACCGACGCACTTGATACGGCATCTATACCGACATCCTGAAGTAGTCTCTTGTTCTGATGAGCCTCCGTTTGTAAAGGTTGTGAGGGTCAGGGACCTTCAGAGGTGCTTGCGCATTCCGAAATTCTGGGTGATAGTTTACGTCTTTTCGGAGAAGTTTGCTTGTTAGGCACGGAGGCAAAAAATGTGGCCATATCCGTCCCCCCAACACCATCCCAATCACTCACGCTTGAAGCTTTTTCACTGTCAGACCGAGCGAGAAAATTTTGAATTTCATCTTCTGTCAACTGTACGGAAACAGGACGTCTTTTACGCTCATCGGTTAGAGGATTGGGAATCATTAACGGAGGGGCTAGCATGCACTATTATACACGGCAAAGAACCGTATAGGTAGTAGTAGGCGATGTAGTCTATTTGTTTTCGAGACTGTTCGTTGGTGGGCACCACGTCGCCAAGCAATTTTCTCTGTTCAGGAAGTTGCTACTACCAAGGGAACCGTCTGTGATCGGCACATATCAGAAGCATGCTATCTCCATTTTCCGTGGGTATCGGGCATGGCAATGACACCTGTTTCCCACGAGGTTCAACAATACGTTTCCACTTTCGTTCACCGAGCAATGTGATGTCCCAGCCCCATCACGCCGCTAAAGAACTGGAGCGTTGTTGACAGGCATCATCGTCGGTTCTTGGTCTGTTCCTCCCGAGTTAGCGTTTTCAGCAAAAGAACCACGAAGCGTGTACGAAGTAAATTAAACGTCTAAAACCAGGTTAAAACACATGTACATCGCGTCGTGCCTGAATTGCGTGCGACGAAAACATTCTGGAAACTCGGACGCTAGGGCATGTCACCAGCAGTCGGCGTTCGGATGAGTTGAGTTTGAGTTGCATTGAGTTGAGTTCGCACTTTTGGCCAATGAGAGCTCGCGTTGATCCTATATCGGCTAGCGGCTCGCTTTCTGGCCAATCAAAAAAGGGTAGATTATTTGGTCGTAGCGTCACCTGACTCCAACCAGTGAAGCGGTGCAGGAATCAGGGTATCACATTACTTAGCCATCCGTGCTTGCGGGTCATTGCGCAGGTCTAGTGAGAATATTAGATCAGTAATACTGAGGCACATCGGGTGCTTTCGGGAAATTCCACTTATCCCCGCTGGACCAGCTAGTCACACTTCGCAAGTTGCCGTCTTTAGTCTACGAACTTGGTCCGCCACCTGACAGTCTTGAACACGATATCATCATCTTTGACTAGTTGCTGTGTGTTCAGTCTCATCTCAGTTGGTTGCGGTTCCCTCCATCTGGCCCAGGACACTGCGCGCTACGTTGGAAATTGGTTTCGTTTTTTGCTTGTCCAAATTTTTTAAAGATTTTTTTTCGCTGTCTAGTCTATTTACAGAGTCAACACTTGTAATTATAATGTACGTTTCAACCTAACATTACCGGTGCGTGATATCCTCTGTCAAATTGTACCTAATTTCTGCGGTGCATCCACTTTCGATCATGAGCCAGTTTGTTGCAGACTGCTCTCCTCTACAACTGTCGGTGGACCATAACAGATGTGGACGGAATGGCTGTCTATCGAATGTTGGACGTGGAATGCAATGTCGCGTCTAAATGTACGAGTTTGCAGGACGATCAGATAAGCCAATTATCTAACTCTCCTGACACGTTTGTCTGCGCCAGCTGTCTCTCATCATTATCATCGTCAGCTGTAAGAAACCGTGTACTTGTCGTACAGTGGTTGTAGCTGCCACAGTTTCGTCCGCCGATGATTTGGGGAGGTGAGGTAGGTAGCTGCGCATTGGAGGCGCGAGCTGCGTAAATGCACCACTGTCAATGGGCTGTTACGTCGGGGAATTGGGAAGGGGGCTATGCATTGAAGGCAATAGCTTGGATGCATGAGCGCCATTGAGGGCGCGATTGGGCCATGTCTGACAATGTCTCTAACCATTGATGTGGCCCGTCTCGGGGTCCCCATCCAGGAAGACGGCAGTGACCAGCGCAGCTGAGTTTGCTGGTAATGGCTTTTATACTTCGCTGCCAAGTCATTGTTTGACCGCCTCTGGCTCGTTTCCACCCTTCACGTGGTTGTGCGAAAAGAACCCTTCGAGGAAGTCGGTCGACTGGCATGCGCAGCACGTGGCCAAGCCAGCGCAACCTATGCAGTGTGATCAGTTCATCTATCGAGGGTGAGTTATTCCTCCCGAATACCATTCGACGTACTTCAGCATTGCTGATCCGGTGTTCCCACCAGATTCGGGCAATGCTCCGGAGACATCGGTGGTCAAACACTGAAAGTCGTTTGACGTCCTCGGCGCGCAGCGGCCAGGTTTCTGATCCGTATAGTAATACGGAGCGCACAGCAGCATTATAAACTCGACCCTTGACGGATAAGCTGATGTCACGCCTACGCCACAGGTGACGCAGGTTCACAAAAGCTGCTCGGGCCTTCCCAATTCGGATGGAAATATCATCTTTCGCGAGACCACCGGGACTAATACAGCTGCCCAGGTAGACAAATTTGTCTACTACCTCAATCGGTTCACCCGCAAGCACTAGGCTAGGGTTCGGGCCCACCCAGTCTTGCACTAGCACTTTACACTTTGCAGGTGTGAAGCGCATGCCGAACCGTGAGGCGGAATTAGTTAGATTATTTAATATTCTTTGCATTACCACGGCGTCAGATCCAAGAAGAGCTATGTCGTCTGCATACTCGATATCTGTAAGCGGACGCCCCGGGAGCGCTTCGACCCCACAGGCAGTAGAGGCTGATAATGAGTCTTCCATGATCGTATCAATGACGAAATTGAAGAGGAAAGGTGAAAGAGGACAGCCCTGTCTGACACCACTTGATGTGGTGAACTCAGAAGAGAGCTTCCCGTAGACCTTCACACGGCCGCGGGAGTTGGCGTACAGCGCCTTAAGAAGGGTCAAGAATTTAAGGGGGACACCTTTGCTCCACAGACACTGCCATAGTGCCTGGCGGTCTACAGAGTCAAAGGCAGCCTTCAGATCGAGAAACACAACCATTGTTGGTTGCTGGAAGCAGTGTCGCTGTTCAAGAATCTGTCGGAGGGTGAAGATATGATCGATGCATCCTCTTGCAGGACGGAACCCAGCTTGGTTTTCACGGATTTGTCTCTCCCTGTGTTCAGTTAACCTTCGAAGGATAAGACCAGAGAGTACCTTCGATGCCACAGCTAACAGGCTGATGCCACGGTGGTTTTCGCACAGCGTCCGCGTACCCTTTTTGAAAATAGGGATAACTGTCGACATGCCCCATTCTGCAGGCACCTTCTCTTCGTTCCATATAGCACCAGCAAGCTTTGTCAGATGGGTCACCAGGGATTCTCCGCCTTCTTTGAAGAGGGCTGGATAGAGACCGTCCGGTCCTGGTGCCTTCTCACGTTTTAGTACGGATAGTTCGTACTTTATTTCTTCTTCCGAAGGACGATCAAGGTTTACATTCCACTGGCCCGTATGCATTATCTCCACAGGCTGTGTTGCAGGAGGCCAGCTGAACTGCTCTTCGAAGTGTTCGGCCCATCTTTCCAGTCGACGTTTTTGGGAGTGAATTAATGAGCCGTCTTTTTCACTTATCGTTTCGCTGACCGTTGTTTTCCTGGGACCAGTCGATCGTATCAGTTGATATAGGGCACGGCTGTTTCCCGTAGCAAAAGCCTTCTCCATCTCTCGAGCTTTCGATTTCCACCAGAGCTCTCGGTCTTTCCTTAGGCTCTTCACTATTTGGCGTTTAAGGGATTTGCGTGCGCCGTCGTACGCGTTGCCTGCTGGTATGGATTTCCGGGCATCAATCATGGATAGCGACCTCGCCGATATCCAGTGGTTTTGTGGTCGAATCGGGGAGGTTGGACAGACAGCACTGAACGCCGCTAACATGGCTTCTTTCACATTTTGCCATGCTTCATCTACATTCGCACTGCCAGTGCATGTAGAGAGTTGTTGGGCTAGCTCAGATCGGTACTGTTGAGCTATGGTCGATCTTCGAAGATACTGGATTGGCATGCTTCTTTCTAGTTTGCGAGGGCCTGAAGGGAAGCGAACTGTCAGGCGTGCACGCACCATGGCGTGATCGGAATCAAGTGGAGTGCCCCAAAAGGAACGGCAGTCTTGAATTGTGGCTCTCCACCGGTAGCTGATGGCCACGTGGTCCAACTGGGTCCACGGTTGATTTGCAGTTGGTGGCCGCCAGGTCACGCGATGCGAACGCTTATGTTGAAAGTTCGTACTTGCCAGAAACAGTTCATGGTCAGCACACAACTGAAGGAGTCGATCTCCGTTGTCTGTGCGGCGAGCATCGACTCCAAATCGACCGCCCAAATGTGATTCCAAGGAGCTCAGACGACCCACTTGAGCATTCAGATCGCCTGCAAGGATCACAATATCAGTGCTTTTTGCCTGCCGAATGAGCCCGGATAGTTCTCGATAAAAGGTATCCTTCTCAACATCAGAACTGCACTCCGTTGGGGCATAAGCCGACACTACAAACAGGCAGCGCTTTTTATGCCGAGAGGCATTGAGCTTGATTGAACTGGATAATCGGACGGCGCAAAGCCGACTGTTCACTGGGATCCAATCCAGCAAAGCGCGTTCAGCTCTGGGGCTGAGTGCAACTCCCACGCCATATAGTCCACGAGTCATCGCTTCTGGGTCACCGGACACACGGAGGGAGAAATGTGAAAGAGCTGAGTTCATCCTTGCCGTTCTGAGATGCATAATCACGCTTGGGTCTTGTATGCGTGTTTCGGAGGCCTGGGGGAAACACCTTACTGCCTTCACACTCCTGTCGAAGAGGACAGTACGACTTTACCCCCAGACCGCCTCGTAGCACGATTACTCGTAGTACGGGGTCTCGCTGCTCTTGGTCTGACTGCTCCCCTTTGGCCTTCTTGGTATGGTTGCACCTTGTGGAACGAAGTTCCAGCCAGTGTAGCCTGCGGGATCATTGCAGCACTCAAGCCCAACCACCACGTCAAGGTGGCAGCTTTAGGTCGGGCTGTCTCTACCTTAGGGGTGCGATGCATTCCACAAGGTAGCTATCAAAAACAAAACCAAGTGTCCACTCCTGAGTGGGAAATACCATTGCGAATGTTCCGTTTTAATCGGGATGCTCGACGCAAAAGTGAAGCTATTGGGGATATAAACACAAACAGCAGAGCGAACTGGGCGAACGTCGATGATGAAATTTCTTTCCTGGACGAGTACCACGCGCTATCCATCCCGGGTCCGTCGACTGCGAATAAGATTGTTCAACTCTCTGATGCGTCAGTCGAGACCTCCACTGCGTCTCTGGTGGGCAGGCGCATGAAAGAGAGCAGAAAGAACCAAGCGGCCTGGACGAAATTCGACAACGAACTTCCTCCCCTCCGGGTTTTTGGCTGAAAAGATTGTTATCTAGCTCTTTGATACGGTAGTCAAGACCGCCTTGGCGTTTCTAGTGGACAGGCGCATGAGGGAGAGCAGGCTGATCATCTGGAGTCATTCTCCAGAACAAGCACGCCAACAAAACTGGCACAGTCGCTCCTTGTTGGGTTTGTCACAGCCTGAAAATGAATCTCTTCACGCAGAGTGGTTACGCGAAAAGGGAAGCAAACAAACATTCGAGCTTCTAGTCACCTTTTCCTCGCTAACTGCCGTATAGAGGATCCTGGCGCTGACTGTTAGCATTCAAAAGGCCTACCAAAAATCAAGCGCATACCTGGGGATCGCCCTCCAGATGCGCGAAAACTGGCCCGCAACAGTCCTAGAGAAAATGCGAGTAACAAACTGCGGCTTAACGACAGTTCAGTCAACTCCAAACTTATAGCAAACCTGATTATAGTTGTAGATCCTCGTACTCTTAAAAGCACGCCGACGCAACCGGCCGCGTCTCCAGATTGCAGTTTCTACTCAACCACCGGAGACCTCTGGGCTACCAACCAAAGTGATGCCCGTGAGGAAGCAAGCCTCGCATAGACGCAGCATCTAACCTACGTGGGATTATCATCGCTTATTTCCCTTCCGGACAACAAAGGCGTCGGGGTGAACTCCACACCCAATTCACAAGTTTTAAGCTGGGTTGAGTCAGTTGTGCGTGGACAAGAAGCGAAGTCTACTGAGAGATCAACCGCAATCGTTAACGTCGACGTCGGGAACTGCTGCGAGAACCCCACAACCCCGGAAAATGCGACACTGCAAGCTTCCAGCTCCACTCCATCAAAAGCAGCCTCTCCGATCGTGAACATAGTCGTTCCCCATAAGCCCGATAGCCAAAGCCACAAACCCGACGGCAATGTACCGAAAATTCTTTTTAGAAAAATCGTTCAGCTGTAGCACCCTTTCGGTGCCTAGCTGCCATCATGCCACCCGAAGGAAGCACGAGGGCTGGGATACTGCCAGGTTGCCCAAGCCTAGACAGGGGAAGGCGAGAGACGGAGGTCAGGTTCGAACCACGGACATTTCGGTCAGTACGCCCGTGCTCTAACCGCTGAGCGATTACGGTCGAATAAGCTATGTAAACCCCACCGCATTGAACAGCTGGATAGATTCGAAAACGAGCCTCTTGGGAGTGCCACCAATAGGATTACCCCTTGGTGGTGCCGTGCAACGCACAAGCGACCTGATAAGGCTTCACAGAGGAACCTTACCGGTTACATCGCGCCAAAAAGTCCAAGAAACCTAATGGACGCATGTTCACCGCAAATCCTTGAACTGCAGCAAATCCAGACGTCCAAAAGGTGGCATTGCACGAGAGCTACAAGTAGCAGTCATTGAGATTTTTAACCACGGGGGGACTACGTCCTCCAGGGGAAAAAAGTCCAGCGCAAACCGGACTTTTGGGGTGGAATCCCCCTGCAAATGAAGGGAACTTCTCGGAAAAACCGAGGAAAATCAAGGGAAACCCCTTTGGAGCCCTGGATTCAAACCCGGCGTACAGCTGTTAAATCTGCTGGCCTATCTGGTAGCACACCTTTCAGCTCCCCACCTTCGGACGCAGCAGAGATAGTGTTGAGTTGCTTGTCCACCTCAGTCTTTTCAACGAACTTCGCGATATTAAACAGTCCATAATCGCATTTACAGAAACCTGGCTCACACCAGATGTCTCTGACGCTGATATTTCGATAGACGGCTAGTCCATTTTCCGGACTGACTCCAGACGTGGGAGGGCAGCTGGGGTTGCTTTCTGCTTACATGTGGCCCTGCCCACTCCGATTATCCTCTCCAACACCACTCCTGCACCTTTTGGTGATGCACTGTGGATTCAAATCCCGTTGCGTGGAACTGACTCTGTTTTTGGTGTGGTCTACCGTTTCCTGTCGAGTCCACCGGAAAATAACCAGTTCCTCATACAAGTGGTTAGAGTGCGAATTTACTGATCGAAAGGTCCGTGGTTCGAACCCCACCTCTGCCTCTCGACTTCCCTTGTCTAGGCTTGGGCAACCTGGCAGTATCCCAGCCCTCGTGCTTCCTTCGGGTGGCATGGCAGCTAGGCACCGAAAGGGTGCTACAGCTGAACGATTTTTTTCTACAAACCCTTGAGCAGCTCTCCTCCAGCTACCACTTCACATATCTCTTGCTGGTAGGTGATTGTAACGCTCCAAAAGTTTCCTGGATGGAACCCCAGCGCATCGAGTCTAGTGGACACTGCATCGGCGCTGACCGGAGTCGTTCAACAGAACGCCGGTTCACGCTGTATCTAGTACCCTGTTCAAATCACTATTAGACCCTTTTTCTGCGAGTCCTCGCGCTGCCCCGCGTTGAGAACCTAAGGAGCAGTGCTACACCCTTTTTCGGTTGTGCCTTTCAGATGAACAAAAGCCGCTGAATCACAAGAACAAACTTGACCCGAAGAAGTTTTGGCGAAGCTTTGATCCTGTGTATCAATCCGTGATTCGTGAATCAGGTTTAGTCACTGAAACTCTCTCAACCTCGGAGTGGTTCCTTGGTTAATGCTCGAACTTACCGACCAGACATTCGTGGGTCAAGCCCAGTCACGGTATCTCGGCTGGTATCTAATCTTAGAGAGCCTGGCAACCCTCAGCCCTCGTGCTTCTTTCAAGTGGCATGATCTCTAGGCACCGCAAAGGTGTTACAGCTAAGCAATTATTAATTGCCACTTTTGTCTCAACCTCGTCTGCCCACGAACTCATTCGTATGAGCCATTCACAACTTTTCAAATCGAGTCCACTGTCTGACTCCCAGTTCTGTACTTTGGCTCGTGATAGCTCAGTGGTTCGAACCTAACCTCCTATCTAGGCTTGGACAACCTGGCAGTCTCCCAGCCCTCGTGCCTGTTTCCGTTGGCATGGCAGCTAGGGACCTAAAGGGTGATACAGCTGAACTACTTGATATTTTGCTTTTCTTGTCATAATTTTCCACAACATTTGCGTGTTTTTCCTATTTCAGGTAATCCCGTCAAAATCCGATGTCGGACTGAGTTGAATTCATGTTGTCCACACTCTGTTATCTAAAACGTCTTCATGATCTCCATATTGAAACATATGTTTGCCCGAGACGTCACTCGGCGTTCTTTCAGACTGTTAAGAGGAAATGCTTCCACCAGACTCGCCTCTGCCACCCCTAATTGGGATGAATTTGGTTCCTCGGAAAAACGATGTAACAACACTCACATGTCTACTTTAATTGCTTCATCGCAGTTCGTGAGGACCAAGTTCCGAATCAATCTGATGTCGTGGTTATCGGTGGGGGACTCATTGGTTGGTCCGTTGCGTTCTGGCTACGTTGGAACACCAAATTCGGGGTCACTGTGGTTGAACGTGATCCCACCTACGCTCGATCCGCTTCTGTTCTTGGACTAGGGTCAATAAGACAACAGTTTTCAGAGCCTGAAAACATTCAGATGTCTCTTTTTAGCAGCGAATTTCTCCGCAACATTAAAGACTATCTCAGTGTACTTGGTAATTCTGCATCTGCCAATTGTTATTCATCTTCGACAGACGACGTTCAGTTGGATATCGAATTCAACCCTCAGGGCTGTCTTCTTCTGTCCGACGAAAGTCAGGCAGAGACAATGCAACGAAATTATCAACTCCAGACGTACGTTTTTTGCTGTCATCTTATCAACCTCCCATTTTAGGGAGTTGGGAGCGAAAGTTGAATTGCTCACCAAGCAAGCTTTGGCCTCACGTTGGCCATGGCTCAATGTTGAGGACGTTGAGCTGGGTTGTTATGGTAAGTTTACTGCATTTCCCCTACTGAGACCTCAGATTCCACCTGTTTTACGTAAAACGACTACCCTGGTCCCTAAAATAGTGACCTTGTTTGAGGCAGTACTTAACGGTTCTTATCGAGAGAATGGCCGCTAAGCTACACCAAAATCACTCTCTCTGTCAGCCGTATTCTGTTCTGGGACCATGTTATTTCTGAAGGAAGTATCTCTAGGGATACTAAACTGTCTCCTGGACGAATGTCTCCTCTTTGGAAGAGTCATCAAAATAATGCCCTCGTCACCTGATTACCGAATGACTCCAACAACCTTCTGGTGTGCTACCACCTAAACTAAATGAACGTCCCGTTTTTTTTTCCTTAAGGTCGTGTCAGAAAGAAATTCCGAGAAACTTACATCGAACTACCCTCCGGCAAGCTCTCACGCACACATCTTACTCCCTTTCAACTGTGCTCAGTGACGGATTCGGTCCAACAACACTGACTTTATTCATCATTAGTGTCTATCCAGTGGTACATATTCAAAGTTTATCGAAATGCTCCATTGTGTCAGCCTTCAGCACTCCGAAACACATTCAACTACAATTTCATGAGGCCTGAAAAACACCATTCACGATTGGTGCTTTGGCCTGGCTTGTTCATGTCCACCGTGCAGGTTAGAGGGATCCAACTAACTCGGGGGAAGTCTAAAATTTTCCTCAAATTCATCCTTCAGAGCCGAAATTTGAGAACTATTATCCACATAATCTGTTTTCCATTGCAAAGCGTTTTCGCTCCACTAGGTCCACCACGTTTGTCCAACACTTCACTAGTTTCCTTTTCAGTTCTTGTGTTTATTGTGTTTATATATACAACCGGGTAGGACGGCTCGCCAGCAACTACGAATAAAGCCCACTCTTGGTCTTGTCTTGTCTTGTAACAGTTTTATCATCGGAAGCTCCATGACGAACTACTGACTTATCCTGTTTTGTCGAGTCTTATTTTCTCCCATCAATCTATATCGTAAGAGGGTAAGTGCTATGCTCCAAACTGCCGCCACGTCAAACTACCGGTCGGGCCGAGTACAGTCAAGAAAATATCTTTCAGCTGTAACATTCTTTCGATGCCTAGCTGCCATGCCAGCCGAAGGAAGCCCTAGCGCTGAGGTGCCACTATAGACAAGAACGGTCGAGATCATGAGGATGGCTTCGAACCACGGACCTTCCGGTCAGAAAGTTCACGCCTCAACCACTTACCTACATATATATATCGTCTTACTAAGCCTTGTATCAAAAGATAATTGCGCATACGATAAGGTACCTGTGTGTGAAACAAGACACGAAAGAGTCAATATGGATTTTGTGTTTGACTGATCCGCGAGCAGTTTCCTCTGTTTGTACCTTTCCGTTTATCCAGTTTTCCTTCTGTAATGGTGACATTTTGATCACCTTCTCTACTTTATTGCTTTTGGTGTTCTTAACTTTTCCCAGCCAGCGCTAATCGTAGGCTTTTGGAATCTTTTTGGATGCAGTCAAGTTTGCGCAACAGTGGTTAATTTCTCCGTCGGCTGCTTCTTCCCGTTCGTCAGGTTTGGTTTTACTCGCCCTGTAATCTGTTTTGGTGCGCCCAAATAATGCACAGTATGAAGGGCGCTTGTGGATCAGCATATATCATGTCCAAACCACCTCAATCACTGAAACAGCTCGAACGGGTTGCCGACGCAATGGAGCGTGGATAATCCCACATTTGGGTCCAGCAAATCCGCTAACTGATGGTTGAGATTGTGGTTAGAAGAACTGTTCACAGCCAGAATAAGATGTATCTGGACACACCTGGTGTAGTCAGCTGCTGTGATTCTCTTGGCAGACGAATCAAAGTGCTGGTCTTCTTGATTTATTTGACCTGAGCTTCTCTGACATATATTCATGAAGCAATGGGAGAAGTGTGCGTCTCTCAAAATTTTGTGATCCAGACTGTTATCTGGTTAAATATTGCATCAATCCTGAAGGATGCACCCCAGGTTTTGTAGCAAAGTCTGAATCTGAGGTAGACAAGCTGCAGGATATATTCATAAAGGAGACTATTCACAATGTTGCAGGATCTTCGTATTAGTTTGATCGTACCTCAGCTTGCGTGCGGAAAACCGAAATGGTTGAACGATGCTGCCGAATATATGAGACCATGGTGTTCAAACACCCGTTGAGAATGTTCGTTTGTTCAGCGATGTCAGTTTCCGTCCCTCGAACACAGAGAGATCACTATACTACAGCTAACTTCGATTAGGAAACCTGATTCTGTCATCTACGATTGTGTTGGTCGGAGTAGCACCCTTGGTGTGGCCCGATAATTTTCTAGTGATTGTTTTGATATCCAACTGCCTCAAATGGAGGTTCATTGAATCTTAGCTGTTAGGTAGACCAAACGCTGCTGAGGCTCATTTGGGTGGCCGTTTTGGTTCGACACGAGATGCGCAGACGTGCCCAAACGTTCAAATTTCCAGAATGTTATCGTCGCACGCACTTCGAGTACGACGCGCCGTATATGTATTTTAACCTGGTTTTGGACGTTTACTGCACTTCGTGCACTCTTGGTGATTCCTTTGCTGGAAAACGCTAACGTGGGAGGATCAGACCGAGAACTGGCGATGGTGCGTATCAACAACACTCCAGTTTGTTAGTGGCTTGATACGGGTTGTAACATCACACTGCTCAGTGAACGAAAGCGGAAAAGTATTATTCAACCTCGTGGGGAACCGGTCTCATTGCTGTACTCGGTACCCACGGAAAATGGAGATCGCGTGTTTCAGATATGTGCCGATGACAGACTGTTCCTTTTTAATGATGTCATGTGTCTTCGAGTTTTTGACCACCGATGCCCCAGAAGCGTTGCGAGTATCGGATGGCACCAACGAATTCGTAACGGGGTAATTAGAAAACGGGTATTTGGTTGTGCAGCAGAGACTCCGATCTCGGAAAACATCCGTCGCCGTCAAATGCGGTGGCTCGGCCATGTGCTACGCATGCCTGAACACCGTCTGCCGAGACGAGTTGTTCTCCGTGCCACCTTCAAATGGCGGAAACCACAAGTTTGATAACGTATGAGTTGGCAGAAGGGTATGAAAGATATTAGGAAGAGTTTGGGCATTGTTGGTGCATTACGCTTTCCAGGACGGGGTCCCCGTGACCCGTCCTGCGTCTGGCTGGAGACATTGCGAGAAATCGCGGCTGATCGGTGCCAATGACGTTCGTGCTGTCGGTTTTCTCCAGATTGTCTGAATGAGCGTTCGGAGGTATAGGGACCTAAGAAGGCTTGTGATAGGCCAGCACTAGGTCCCCTTCTTCACCCGCTCCTTCCTTTTCATTCTACGGCTTTAAATATAATAAGATTAACTTTGTGGCTGTACGGCAGTGAAGCGGCATTATCTGCGCTGACGTTCATGTCTCTGTTGATGATGATGATGCACAAGCCTAGACAGGAGCACTCTAAGTGATTGGGTTGGATTCGAACCATGCACCTCTCCGTGGTTAAGTTCTCGCCTTAACTACTGAGCTGCCTCGACCTTCAGTGTATCGCGGGATAGTGTAGCAACCATATTTGTGACTTGCATGACTCTGCTAGTAAATCTGGACGAATTTACTGACCGGAAGGTCCGTGGCTCGAACCCGACCTCTGCATCTCGACTTCCTCTGTCTAGGCTTGGGCAACCTGGCCGTAGCTCAGCTCTTGTGCCTCCTTCGGAGTGGCCCTCTAGTGAATCTGGGCAGGTGGAGAGGGATATTTTCATTGTGTTTCTTTCTTCTAAGGAGCCTTCGCCAGTTTCCGGAACCAGAAAGTGTGGAGTGTCCTTTCCTGGAGAGTTTGTTTTCCCAAACATTGTTAGGAGGCATATTAGTCATCAACTCAAGCTATTTTTCCATACCTCCCATGTCGAACGTCTACTCAATTCCTTGGATTTGATGGGTGGCAACTTGGATTGAACTTCTACGCCTCAAAGATTGTCCCCATTTCGGAGGCGAGGGTCCTCATGCAACGGAATCCATAGACTGTTTTTATACAGTGGAATTCTCATATGAGAGAACGATTTCCTGCCCATCTTCCACCGTTGAATTCATGCTTGATCAATCACCTCGCACGAGTATATTCTCGGTCACACCTCACGCTGTGGATCGTTTTCAAAATCTTCCCAACATCTTCAACCGTGATCCCTGTAGTCTGGATTGACATAGTGAACTAGTTGCATGGACTGCCGCCTAGTCTGCGATAGCATTCTTGTAACGTTCCCACTGAGGTGTCAACATACGTTTGATCGTTTACCTCCATTAACACCGCTTGATTGAAGGTCTACTCTACCACGCCATGCCACAAACCCCGTACTTATGAGTAAAGGAATGGATCATGCCAAAGCATGCGTATTCATCCGTCGCATCTTGAGTAACTGCGCCCTTTCTCATCATGCCAATAAACAATACTTTTTCATTTAAGGTCATATCACATCTGCACTCCAAGGCGGAGTGTAGCCACCTGCATCGTCGAGAATAGAATGGTGTTTCAGTGAGGGAAGGACAACCTGGTAGCACAAGACCTCGGGAAAGCAATAGGGAAACAGTCAAGCTCCGTCGATTCAATTAAGTAGGAGCATGGCTAATCTAGCTTACTGGATAGTTGGGATCAGCTGACTGGATATGTTTTACCTTATGGCGTATCTGTTAGATATCTAAGTGCAATACTCGAGATGGCCCAAATGGTTAGAGCGCGAATTTACTGACCGGAAGGTCCGTGGTTCGAACCCCACCTCTGCCTCTCGACTTTCCCTGTCTAAGCTTGGGCAACCTGACAGTATCCCAGCCCTCGTTCTTCCTTCGGGTTGCATGGCAGTTAGGCACCGAAAGGGTGCTACAGCTGAACGATTGATTGATTGTAGTACGCTGCCAAGCGGATTTGACAGAAGGAGAACGTAACGGTAACCTTAGTTAGAACGATCGATTGAGAAATAATTTAAACTTGTCTGCCGTGATACGGTAAAGTAGTCTAGCGAGGCAAGCGCCAGATATGAATGTGCAAACAACTTTGGTGGTGGCGTTTTCTAACAGGCTTCGCCACATTCAGGGGCACGCTCGTTGAGTAATCATGCGACCACAGTCGAATTACCGTAGATCAATCAGCCTAGTCTACAAGCGACGGTAGTGAGCCGGACTGCTCAGCTGACGCTTGTCTGTTGTGTGCCCGGCTTTTTCCGGGTGATGTTCCCAACAGACGTCGGATCGATCCCTCTCATGGTGTCTTGCTCTAACGTGATGCTCGGACCTATTTGTTTCATTGGTTCTGCAAAACATCCATTCGTTGGTCTTGGCCGCTCCCCCCAGAAACAGTGATTTTTACAACAACCCCTTACCCCGCCCCCTTTCTTCTCACCGTTTTCGTAGAGCCCTCTTCCTTCATGGCACGTAAGAGCACTAGTTTCCACTCCTGGTGTATTGCCGTCCACGAAGAACCCAGCAAAGTTACGTCTAGTATAAACAGAACGGATCCACTTGCTCCAATATACACTAGTGTCGCATCATTCTGAATGCATGAAATTTCCTACTGAATTGGTTCTCAACTGAGATTTCTCCCTGTAAGTGGAGCCAATCTTTGCTGAAACGCTATTTCCTCCTTGTTGGGGATCATCAGCGTGCGCATCTCACAAAACTCCAGTTAGGAGTTTCGAACATCCGGCTAGTAGTTTGAACACTTACCCGTTCCCAAGCGAGTGGCTGATCGGCAGTGTGATGAACTCGTGCTTAGAGTTTGTTTGGTTGAATCAACTAAAAGAGTGAGGCAATTCATGTAAGATTGAAAAATTGCAGAAATGACCACTGAATGAGGCATCTACCTCTGGATAAATTGATGTTGGCTTTTTAAGAGGGTGGATTCTCTAGGGAGAGGCGTTTGTGTCAACCCTATCGGTGTTTCCCTCTTTCGGAAGAGGGTCCACTGCTCTAACTAAACTATCGAATTTGGTGAGCCCTTGGGTAAAACCGACAGCACCAAAAATAGGCAGCGTTTGCCCATTGGTACTAGTCGTTCGATTATTCCCGTCGGTGGGTTTTAGACTGTGTTGTACAATACTTACTGGATCATTGGCAGTTTTCTCTTCTGGATTCCAGAGAATGACTCGAGCCCTCAACCGTCCAGATAGCAGTCGTCTTCAGGCACCTAATCAACAACGGTTACAATTGTTACAAGCATCTCATTTGCCTCTGTCTCTCCGTAGGTTTTGAAAACGAAGGCTGGTTCGATCCGTGGCTTTTGCTGAAAGCATTACGTGCAAAATGTCACACTCTCGGAGTCAACTACGTCGTCGGTGAAGTGGTCGATTTCGAGCTTAGCGAGCAGTTCACCGAAGTGAAGTTCCCCGATATGCCTAAACGACCTCCGGTATACGGTCGATTACCAAGAAAAGCTGTGGTGCGTTTGTATCCCCATTTTATTAAAATAAACCTCAGATTCTATCGATTGATCGTGGTTCGATTCATGTGCGATGCTTTCTAAAACCGGGTGGACAACTTCAGGCTGTTAAGTTGCATGAACTCAGTTTCGGTGAAAAATGAACGTAATTAACATACGATTTCACCTATTCCAACACGATGTTAAGATGTTGTTGGAAGACTTTGCTACGTTGTCATTGATCATCTTCCTCAGGAACATGGGGACCCCTCCTCACCAATTAATAATAAGCGATAACCGTTCAGCTGTAACCCCCCTTTAGTGCCTAGCTGCCGTCCCACTCAAAGGAAGTACGCGGACGAAGATACTACCAGGTTCCTCAAGCCTACACAGGAGCGGTCGAAATGCCGGGGTTGGGTTCGAACCACGAAGGACCTTCCGGTCAGTAAGTTCGCGTCCTAACCACTCTGGCGACTTGATCCCCTGCGGTGTTGGATTCCGAAAAGCCCAGTCTCATAACCCTCATTGAGACCCGTCAGGCCCCAGTAGAAGCAAAAGCGCTCGGGTGATTGAGTTTTTCAGGACGCAACAACAACACTGTGACCTTGAAAATCCGGTGAAACTCCTATCAGGTCCCCTACAAGGATAGGTGACTAATCCGACCGTTCACTGTTAGCCACCCAGGGGTTGGACCAATAATCGTGCCTGAATAAATAACTGGATCTTATGTACCATTTTCATGACCCTGTTTATATCTGCCCTCGGAATACAAGGTCACAGCGTCTGCAATGTCACCGCAGTTTGTAAGTGTACATTTCATTCATACTGCCCCGATGGTATTGTCGATCCTAATCTAATGACGCCTCTACCCCCTCCCCCTCAGAAGACCATTTATGGCTATCTTCCCATATGATTGCCTCGCCTTTCGGATGACCACATCAGACGGAAACGACTGTATGTTCTTTTTCCAAAGCCGCAATTCATGCCGGTCCTGACTGCATCTATCAAATGTCCCCACCAGACTGAGAATTATCCACCAAAACAATCGAATGAAACGTCAAACAACGAATCATTGCGGGCACTTTGTGTGCCTGATGTAGAACGTAATCGTCCCAAGACGAATCGATCAGTGGTTAGAGCACGAATTTACTGACCGGAAGGTCCGTGATTCGAACCCGACCTCTGCCTCTCGACTTCCCCTATCTAGGCTTGGGTAACCTGGCTGTATTCCAGCCCTCGTGCTTCTTTATGGTGGCATGGCAGGTCGGCACAGCTGAATGACTTTTTATGGATGACGTACACGTTAAGAAAAATGAGCAATCTTTCGAATTCCGTGGGAATTTCCGCGGACCCGTGCCCACCTTTGGTACACAAAATACACGCCAATTTGGTTTTGACGGGAGACTCTACTGAATCTCTCGTTCTTTCATGTTCTTATTCAACTTAATGTGCTATACAAGGCCGCCTCATGTTCCATTTGGTACGATGCTCGAGATGTCGCAGTACATTCTCTCGAAGGAACGCTACTCATTAGGTTGCTGGAAACTCTCCCATAGCCCACGACCGGTTTTGAAAAGTTTCCAGTAAGCTTACGAATAGTGTTCGTAGTTTGTTACAGTTTGATTACGGGGGCTGTATGTCATGGCATTCACACTTGTTTGGTCGTGGACGTACCTGTTGAAAACTCTGGGCAGCCTACTGTCAGCTTCACCCTCTTTAGGGCTCACCAGATAGGTCTAGTCTTCGAATGTCCATCAGTTGTACGTCATACTTGAACACCAACATGTGGGTGTGTGGCGATATGCATTCATTCTCCGGGTTAGGTGCTGTTAACACCCTTTGCTAGAGAAAACATTTCTATACCGGGTGAAATTCAGCTGCCTCCCGTCGACAGTTATTTAATTTGCAAAGTGCTTGTGTATTCTACCAAGCTGAGCGTCATTAACGCAGAATATGACACCATACTAATATATGAATGTCCACTTTCTGTCTCATTTTCGCCGAGAACATTTGCACCCTTTCGGTGCCTAGCTGCCATGCCACCCAAAAGAAGCATGAGGGCTGGGAGACCGCCAGGTTGCCCAAGCCTAGACAGGGGAAGTCGAGAGCTAAAGGTCGGGTTCGAACCACGGACCTTCCGGTCAGTAAATTCGCACTCTAACCACCACTGAATGCCCCTGATGGGTGATTGCTGTGCATTCCGAGTGTGGAAAGTAACTATTCTGCTGATATCCATCTAGAGTGAGTCCTCTCATGTACCGAGAACGCCGACTTTTGGCTTTTGGCGATGGAATACGGCATAGCCTCACTGACTATCTGTGAGATAACCCCCTGGCCCACCGTACTGTCCTACCCATGTGTATTGTGTTCGACATAACACAGTGCGAAGCTGCCCAAAACTTTAAACATTGATCTGTGTTTGCTTCTGCTCAAACCACCCAAGTATCTTATTTTGTATTCCTGTTGATGAGATAACTACGAGCTATCGACATCCCATGAATCTGTCTCGCTACTCCATTCGGGACGCAGCGAACCATTTGTTTTTCTTTGCTACTCATTATTCGTCAGTAGCTTCAGCTGCATGCAATTCTTGGTCCGTGGACCAGTGAGCGGCTGGGCTACTTACTTTTTAATTTGCCACGAGTGACGTGTACTCTGTATAATGGTTTATCGATCTTCACCAATATACAGAGTAGAGATCTTGGTATCGGGTTACTGAGCCGATCGATTCACGTAAGGGTATAATGTTGAGTTCCTAAACAGGGATATTGTACACCGATGTGTGTGCTTGGTCCTGTTGTATTCCACAGATTGCTCTTCCAGACCGGTCTACCACATCGATCACATTCAACCTTGTCGTTAATGCTGCCGGTCCATGGGCAGCTGATGTCGCCCGACTGGCTGAAATGCGAACAAGTGGTGAAGTAACCGTCCCACTCCCAGTCGAACCACGGTGAGTGCGCAACATTGGTTTTCGAGTGTTTTCTCCCGATTCTTTGAAAAACAAAACCTCATTTTGCTTTTTCTACCTTTTTTAGTACTCTGTTATATTGAGTTTCATCGCCTAATTTGTAACTTTCAACGCTCACGATCGAATGACTAACTAGAAATAGCAAACACGGGACTTCCGCCCACGAACTACATGGGATGGTTTTCAGCGCAGTTCTCCCCCTCGACTTCAGAACACGATATCGCTGAGTTTGGTTATGTAGGGTTTTCGCGATGGTGAACGATGTGTGCACTGAACGCTCTATGGATCACAGACCCCCATGCCTCTTTCCTTCATTTTGCGGATCGAGATGTTTCCCCCTGCCTGATCTCGCATGGCTCACGAAATCCTACTCAAACCACTCTGTTCTCCTTCAAATTTTCGGGTGGGCCTGATTCCTGAGATAATAAAATATGATAATGACTGAATCCATTATTCTATTTATTTGATTCTGAATTTGGATTCATATGTTTGATTTCTGATTTTTTAGTTGTTGCAAAGGGATGAAATGCGATTAGGACTGCTCTGATGACAGGTGATAAAAATGCACCTGGCCAACTAATCTGGCGTTCGAATTTTGCCGCAGTTCTTCCTAGGTAAGCTTCGTGCGGAATGATGTAGCTAGCAGCCGCGAACTTAACTCAGAGGACCCTGAGGATTGTGCTTTGATTGGCAAAACGGGTATCCCACCTTTTCTGTACAACCAAAGCGGTACGCTCTGATAACACTGTTCCAGTCAGGCCGGGATTCTCGCACCACATCCCACACATTTGCGTGGTAAGTGCCTTAGAGACCAGTATGCAATCGATGACAGAACGTCGTCTATCTTCTCTTTCGTTTGGATCAGTTATCCTCATTCGGATCCGTTGGTCTACGCTGGATATAAGTGCAGGAGCATGTCTTGACCCCAGCCAGCCATAGGAACGCGGATGTCCAACATTGCTTCCTCCTTGATTCCAACAATTTCAGGTAGAGGCTGAATCGCCAAAATGACCATCTTCGATTAGCATCGTGAGAGCCGAAAAATACCATAGTTGGCCGGATGGCGAATTATACTTCTTGCTAAAAAACACCGTTGATTCATCAGCAACAGCAACTTGAAAACCTCGTACCTGCCATACAGTGGTTCTAGCTGTCACAGTTCCGTTTGCTGATGATTTGGGGGGGTTGGTTGGTAGCTACGCATTGGAGGTGGTAGTTCCTGTAATTGACGCCTAAATACATGAATGTCGGTGGACTTGTCATTGGGGAGGTCAGGAGAGGAGCTAAGAATTGAAGGCAACAGCCTGGATGCATGAACGCCATTGAGGGCGCGACCGGGCCGTGTCTGACAACGTCTCTAATCAATTGATCTGTGCTGTCTCGGGGTCCCTGTCCATTGAGAGAGAGAGCAATGACCAGCGTAGCCAAGTTTGCTGGTAGTGGCTTTCATACTTCGCTGCCAAGTCGTTGACTATTGATTGATCGGTACAGTATCACGTAATCGCATCTATGCCCCGTGAGATGCGTTTTCGGATCTTATGAACTTGCATAGTAGCAGTGACGTGGACGGACAACCACTAGTTTGCAAGCAAGTGACGCTCAGTCATCATCATCGTTGGTAAGCCCAAAGACTGTCACTGTAGTGCCCTTTCGGTGTCTGGCTGCCAGGCCACCCAAAGAGGGCACGAGGACTGGAATACTGCTAAGTTTTTCACGCCCAAACAGGGGCAGCAGAGGTGTCCGGGGTTGGGTTCGAACCACGGACCTTCCGGTCCGTAGGCTAGCACCTTAACCACTGAGCTATCTTGACTTATTTTCTGAGTTCCCGTTTATGAAATTCTCCAACTGGATATTCCGCAGAAAGATCGCCTAATGTTCCGGTTGGTATGATACTCGAAGTGTCGCAGTACATTGTCTAGACGGAACACACTACTAGGTGTATTTCCCGAGTTACGTACAATCTCAAGGGACGTGTGTATCAGGCTACAATACGGGCTATATATTGTTGTATGTCTGTGAGACTTGGCCTGTTCGAGCAGCGGAACTGAGACGTCTTCAGGTGTTCGACAACTTTGTCTAGCTCGTGTGGGTTAGCGCCGGTGGGTCCGTAACGAAACAATTAGAAAGCGAGTTTTCGGTTGTATAACGGGTACATCCATTGAAGAATGTGTCCAGCATCAGAAGGTGCTTTGCTTAGGCCGTGTGTTGCGCATGCCGAAGAGAGCGCTGTTTTCCATGTCCAACTCAGAGTGGTGGAAGCATGAAGGTGACCAACCCTTGGACCTTACGCACGATTTGGGTTCAAGTAGAACATAAGGTTGACGGAACCGCACCTCGAGAAGAACAAAATCGGTCATGGACTGTCGAAGAGATTTCAGCAACCTTATGAGTAGTGTGTCCCGTCAATCCAGCTGTCTGTGTTCGTGGGGCGAACAGCAAGCCTGTCTGTCACTGGACGGCGGAGTACCGCGTCAAGGTAATGGCGAGCTGACTGGTGGTGTAGGTTACGGTCGCTATTTCCCAGACCACCCTTGCGATTCCGACTTGTGGTGCGACCACACGCGTGTCGTGGCGGCACATGTCAGAGCAGGCCAAACACGAACAAGGATGTATGCTTAGGCGGATTGAAACGCAGATCCACGAACGCACTTGTGCAACTACACCGGTGTTGGACGGGGCAATCTTTAAGCAAGTCAAATGGCGATTACAAAGGCCGTGAGAAAGAAAAACAAGTGGAAATCGATAAACACACACACGCAGACGGGGTAGGTGAACGAATGGGCGGAAATATCAACCTGTCAAATTGGATTCAAGAGTCACAATGGTTGCGGACATCTCCTATTTGATTCGCATTCAGCTAAGTTCGTATTTGGACTAAAGTTCCCCAACGCTATCAAGCATACTTTTCGAATAGTTCGCCCAAAGTATATTTCGCCGTGGTTCTCGGTAAATGCACGTGACATCTGATCATGATTGACTGAAACTAGTCCGAAGTTCCTCATGGTTAGTATTCTCCCGTTGCATTACCTCTGGACCTATCTGCGCCGCTGGTTCACAAAAAACGTATGAATTTTCAGGTAATCTGCTTGGATTATAAAGATAGAAATAGGGGGACCAAAGCACGTGAGGTAGTCACTTGCGCGCATAGCGCGAAGAAAAAGACCGCTTCATTCAAACCCAGCACCTACTGGAAGAAATTATGAGGAGATCCCCTAGAGGTAGGGGACATTACTGTCAACCGATGTCTGAGAATCCCGTGTTGTGTTCTGTTCTCAAATTCAAACAGAATAAAAAAACATGTGAACGGAAGAACACACGGCGTTCGGGAACAAAATCCGCCCTTCATGCTCCACTGTCTCTCGACTGCTGATCCGACGCCGGTCTCGGTACATACCGCATTCAACGGCTCGTCGGTGAGGATTGGAGCTGTTGGGCCCTGGTCGGTTGCTTGCTGAAGTGCCATCTTCCATGGCGACGGACTTGTCCCTCCCAGCGATGTACATTGCCTTCCAAAAAAGTTTAAAAGGGAAAAGATGGTGGCCTTTCAATGCGCCGACAGTCGTCAGTTTTTCTAAGCACTCGACCAACTCATCCATTAAAACGTGCTGAGGTTCTGCAGCGTCCAGATCGGGACATCGTTTGACTATTTTGTCGTTTTTTTCGGCCGATTGCCGGGTCGCTAGTGTGTAATGGTTGATTGATTCGAAGGAAAATTTGTTCAAACACCTGACAGTGCATCATTTGGAAATTCAGCGTCGACCTTGATTTCCGGCCCCAGTATACAAATAGAAGGTAAAACTTAGGGACGACGTGTGGGAACGAGATTCGCGCGACCGCAGTGCGGCTGCAAATGGCCTCAACACGTCAAACAAACGAGGTAGGTGTAACAGACAAGCACCAGTTCGTGTGCACGCAGTAGAACATAAAATTACAACCAATGCTACAACTAGAAACGAAAAAATGGGGAGTTTAAAAGTCACGCGACACCTGTCATGTCACTTTTTGACATGCTAGACGTGGTGACATGGTGAATTCCGTTTATCTCACCTTGTTCCGATGAACCTGACCCGGTTTCTTTCATAGCGTTGTTAGCCTCAGCTGCCTATTCGACCTTTCATTCCATTCGTCTCCTCAGTTCGAATTGGGTCGATAAGTTTGAGTCTCGTTCAGCCACCACTCTCCTTCTCAAAGGTGGATCGATGTGTCTTGAATCCAATCTGTCTTGTATTCGATACACTCAACTCAGGTGACTCCTGCGAACTTTTGGATGATTGCAAAGTTGTTTGTGTTTAATGTGCATGTCATCTCGCGTGACCAGACCAAAAGCCCGCTGACGGACCCATTTCAGTTGTTGTTCTAGGAAGTTTTCGTGGAAGCCACCTAAACCCACATGATGTCTGTTTCGCTGGACAACTCCGGCACCTTGGGTGCTTAGAGGATAGCTGGGGGCGAGATGGCTCAGTGGTTAGAGCGCAAATTTACTGACCGCAAGGTCCATGGTTCGAACCCCACCTCTGCCTCTCGCCTTCCCCTGTCTAGGCTTGGGCGACCTGGCAATATCCCAACCCTCGTGCTTCTTTCGGGTGGCATGGCAGCTAAGCACCAAAAGAGTGCTAAAGCTGAACGATTTATTTTATTTGTTTTTGGAGAATAGTTTGCCGTATGAACGATTGTTTAATTCCTACTCTTATCCTTCCCATTCGTCAGGTTACGACACGTGTACGTCGTACGTCCGCGTCGACATCCCCCGCCCCGGCAGTCGCCAGATCCAAACTCCGAACTTGACCCTCAGAATCTGCAACCCGGCCTCGATGCACCTTTCCTAATTGACCCAAAGCGCCTTTTTATGGAACGTCGTGGTCTTTCTGGCGAGTTTATCGTCTATTCGGATAATCCGCAATGGGACTCTGTCCAACAGTCGTCGGTGAGTAGTTTTTGTGCAACGTCCGGAGGGGCTGCGTTGCGTTTCATATGCCAGCACTGTTTAAACCACACTGAGCTCCCTTCATCCACTTTTTCGGGGCCATGAGAAGACCCCTTGATGGGTTTCTAGCACAAATTCACAGGTTCAGCACACGTTAACGATCCAGACGAGAGAAGAACAATCAGAGGCCAGTGGCACAGAAAACCGGCTGCCCCGGTGAATGTTTCATCGACAGTGAGACGATTTTCAACTGAGATTTTGTCCTGTAAGTGAAGCCAATCTATGCTGGAAACCCAAGAAGCACTGTACAGCTGTTTCATCCTTATTGGGAATCACCAGCAGTGCGCATCTCACGAAATCCCAAGGAGTCTCGAACCCGTGACCTCCAGTGACGACCGGGAGGTCGCGGGTTCGAAGCTCACTGCTGGATTTTCGTGCGATGAAACAGCTGTATGGTGCTTCTTGGGTTTCCAGCATAGATTGGTTTCGTTTACACTGCGGGAATTCCCAGATCTTATCACACGTTTCTTGTTATGTGTTCAGTCATTATTTAAAAGGGATGGTGGTCTTTCCTTTCAAGGTGGGTTCAACTGCAGTCACTAGCGGGTATGGACTGCCAAAACAACCGACTCCTCGAGATAGCTTGAAGTCTCAGAGCTACGGTAGACTGGGCTATGTACGGCCGAAAAAGCGCTATTCAGGAGGGCTTTTTGTTCCTGCTTGGTGATTTCACAGCTATGATTCCGTAATATTCAATAAAACATCTTCAAACCAGGCCTGTTTTGGGTTTCTGCAGGCGGTCTCTTCAGATGAAGTACTTCGGATAGCTATTGCCTCAACAACCCTTGTTTGTGCGGCACTCCAGTAGTATCCTGACCAACCACCGTTCCTAATTCGTTGTATAGACTACTGCATGTTGTTTACAGTAGTCGGTGTGGGTTATTTCGCTATCCAGGTTTCTTCTGAGCAAGACATCCAACAGAGCTGAGCTATTTTATGGCACTGTTAGACTAGATTGAATATACTTGATGTGTTATGCAATCAGACACTCCTGACGCTAGCAGTCAACGAGGATGGATACCAAATACAATCAGTCGTCCAGCTGCAGCACCCTTTCGGTCCCTAGCTTCCATTCTGACGAAGGAGACACGACGGCTGAGCTACTGCCAGGTTGCCCAAGCCTATAGAGCAGCAGTCGAGGTTGGGTTCGAACCACAGACCTTCCAGTCCGTAAGTTGGCACCGTAACCACTGAGCTTTCCTGAACTCAGCCAGGTATCCAGCATTGACCCAACAATTTGTCCATCTTGGCGCTCGTCCCCAGGAGGTTCTTCCCCTCTTGCTTACTTCGTGTGCCGTTTTCCTTGTCTTCACTATGTGTTGAACCTACAAAACGATTTTTTTTCGTGGATAACTGACGGCGGTTCTCAGCTAGCATAATTGTCTCCGCTGGAGTTACATGGTGCCTCAACTTCAGGTTTTACAACTACTGGCCCGGAGGTTGGTGGCTTTTTCGTTTCTGCTCTATGCTCGGAAAACTTTGTCAGCTATGCATTGAAGGAGTGTCCCAACCGAAGAGCATTTTGGTTTGCTGCTTTCCGATTGGTCAAACATGCTTGCAGTCGTCATCCGAATAAGCTCCACTCTCGACAAAGTCAGTTGTTGCTTTACTTGCAGTGTTAGCTGTTTTGTGCTCTGGACGCTATTTTTGTCAAGGTCAGTGACAATACCGCGGTCAATACCGATATCTTTGGGACCGAAAACGTCCTGTGACTTTCCATCCATTCGTGCTTTTCTCACGTCAATGCATTAACATGGATGTTTTGTGCGCTGTCAAAAAAAAATAAAATCGTTCAGCTGTAACACCCGGTGCCTAGCTGCCATGCCGCCCGAAGGAAGCACGAAAGCTGAGATACTGCCAGGTTGCCCAAGCCTAGACAGGGGAAGTCGAGAGGCAGAGGTGGGGTTCGAACCACGGACCTTCCGGTCAGTAAATTCGCGCTTTAACCACTTGAGCCATCTCGCCCTGTCAAGCCTCGGGTCGTTACACCCTCTAAGCGCTCAGCCTTCCGCAACGACGGTTTGTAACCTAGCGGAGATGCGTATCACAGTTTAAAAGCTTCGAGACCCAGGCATGGTATCTGGACCGATCGAGGACAAGATAACTTGAAAAGCGTGGACGCCATACGGAAGTTGATTGGCCAATGTCAAACCTCTTGATGCTGATCGAAACACTGGAACTGTGGCACTGTGGCCTCAGAGCAGACTGTGTTGTCATCTGACTGGAATTTTGATGTCTTGGGAGTGATTGCTTTAACGCAATTAGCGCACATTTTCTCCTATAGCTAGCTCTAAGATTACACACACACATGTGAACCAGATCATTTGTTCTGTTATCCACCCAACACAATCAATAGTTTGCGTGTCATCTCATTAAACCTAATGAGAAAGCACGGATTGAGAACGGTGAGAAGTACATGCAGTTTAACCGACTGACTACATTATGTTGCATCCAGACCCGAATTGCGAATGAAACAAGGGTGACTGCTCTTGCCACACTGAACAAATTTGTGCGGTTAACTAAACGTTGGTTTCAGTACGTCATTTCTTGTCGTTCTATGTCGATATCACACTCAACTATGCCTGTCTACTTTAGAGCTGTCCAAATGGAGCCAGACATCGTATTCATGGTCATTTTATCATCCCTTTCCGATTTTCGCTTTTTACTGAGGCTTTTTCTCACGTCTGTACGGCAGCTAAGTGCGTATTGCTCTCGTTTGTGAGATCGCTGTGGCGAAAAGTCAACTCTCATGCTGCCTTCTCGCGAGACAAGCACTCACCGATTATGGATTCTGTACTGCTGCTTTTGTCAGCCTAGAAGTTACTGCAGACGTTGCCGCCACCAGACTGTAACATTGGTTTGAGGACAATCACCTTCAACCGCAAAGTGTATGATGCGGTTGTCCTTTTTTTCTTGGTATACTCCTACTCATCCAGTTTTGAATGACAAAACCACTAATGCAGTTGAAGAGAATGTTGCTGTTTGTTCACTGAGCTAGGCAATTTGGTTGCAAACATTTCATCCTCAGTCTAGATGACGTCATCAGCGCGTGGCTGGGTTGATATAGGATCTGCTCACCCAGGTCGATCCTGGCCGATCATTGGTCGTTTTTTAACGACTTGACGTTGAAGCCTAATTAGAAAACATTTATGACAGAAACGGTAGAAGAAAGGTGTGACCGACCAAGTTGTCATTGCCTTCACAGTGAGCCCTGTTCTTTGGTCCGTTGATCTGATGGCAGTCCCTCGATCGTAGCGATTTCAGTGTACCGGTTGATCGCATCGTTTGCGGAGTACCACCCTTCTCGGACTTCCCTCTCGTGTGTTGTACCTCCGCATTCCATGATCCGCACGTTTTCAATAGATTAAACTTTTATCGTTCCCGATCTCCACGCCCGCGCAGCAAAGCGTACTTAGACGCGCGCGTAGTAGAGTTACTCCCAGAGATAAATAGAAGGTCGAATCCAGCATAGACACATTGTGTTTCAACAACTTCTATGCGCTTAAGGTTGGTTGGGTGAATCGGGCCAGCACCACTTCACCGATAGCTGGTTGTCAGGGTTTCCGATTGTGTAAGTTTATTCGGGACGCTTGGTTGGGTCCACCGAGTGACCTGCGATTGCCAGGCACTCAGATATAGATGAAGCCGATTCATGGCTACATTCTGGTTTCGCAGTTTACCTTTGTGTCGCAGCGCGGTCCCTTATGATGCACTTTAATTTGTTCCACTTATGTACGCGTCGCCGCATCTGAAGGTCAACTGGTAGATTACATGATAGGTAAAACAATCTGGGGGCGAGATAGCTCAGTGGTTAGAGCGCGGATATCCTGACAGGAAGGTCCGTGGTTCGGACCCGACCCGCTCTGTCTCTCGACTTCCCCTGTCTAGGCTTGGGTAACCTGGCAATATCCCAGCCCTCGTGCTTCCTTCAGGTGGCATGGCAGCTAAGTTCCGAAAGGATGTTACAGCTGAACGAAAACAATTTGACAGTAATAATGAGAACTGGTCATGTGGATACAATCCTCCTCAACTGAGCAGCCAGGTGGATTCGATTTAAAATCAGTAAAGAGGTGAACTTCCTAAAATAGCAGTTGCAAACAAGTAGATTTCCTGAGGTAGCAGTTAAGACAGGTAGGTTTTGCCTGGTTTACTGCCTGATTGAATAAACCGCTCCGGATGTTTGTTTACGAGCAACAGTTCTTTTAGAAATCGCTCTTCCAGTGCAACGTTAGACGTACGTATATTCTTAGCTTGGCAGAACGAGGCCCTCACTGCCTTTCGTTTATAGGCTTCCGCGACCGAGCTGGAAAGGTTTACACACTGCACTTTACGATCCCGTCTGAATGTCTTGTAAGTGACGAGCTTAAAAACCCCGGGCTGCCGTCTGATTCGTCCTCTCGAGAGACAGTCTTTCTTTGGGAACTCACCGACAGAGAAGAGAGAGTGGAGTTTCCCGTGGAGGAATGAAGAAACAGGAGTCGATTTCGGCCGCTGGTGGCTCTTCTAGTGTTGAGTTGATTAACAGGTTTCATCCTGTAATTGCAGTCAATCTTGTGCTGAAAATCCGAGAAGCACTGTACAGCTGTTTCGTCTTTATTGGGAATCATCGGCAGTGCGCATCTAACCAAACTCCTGGAAGCTTCGGCCAAGTCATTTCTTAACCTCCCTTGGCTCGTTTCCACCCTTCGCGGGGTTGTGCGAAATAGGGGCCCCTGAGAAAGTCGCTCAAGCTAGCTCAACCTATAAAGTGCGGTCGATTCATCTATCGTGGGCGAGTTATTTCTTTCGAAAATCATTCGACCTACTTTAGCATTACTCATCCACCATCCCCACCAGACTTGGGCAATATTCCGAAGACGATGATGGTCAAACACTGGAGAAACTTTAGCGAACTTTGGCGAGCTCTCCAAAAGCTCCCCTACAAAAAGTGGTGCCAGACAAGGATGTCCACTCTCTCCATTCCTGTTCATCTTCGTCATTGAGGAAATAATGAGGCGAACGCTCTACGGTCTTCAAAACCCTGGTGTTCAAATTGTTGCTGGTGAGAGCCTTGTCGATCTGGAGTACGCAGATGACATCGCCCTCATCTTTGAAAACCAAAGTGAAGCACAAGTCCTGTTGAATAGACTGACCACCATCATACCATTTTTGGCACGCGCCTTGAACCTTCAAAGTGCAAAGTCATGCTTCAGAACGTGCAGTCTCCGGATGTATTCCTTAAAATTCAAGGAGAATCACTGGAGATTGTGGAAAACTTCACACACCTAGGTAGTTGTATTAGCTCTGAAATAAGTGTGTCTGATGAAGTCAGTGTAAGAATCTCAAAGGCTCGAATCGCGTTTGCTACTTTGCGTCACTTGTGGCGTCAAAAAGGCATCTCACTAGATCTTAAGGGTCGTGTGTACCAGGCTACAGTAAGGGCTGTATTGTTGTATGGGTGCGAGACATGGCCTCTACGGACAGATGATGTGAGGCGTCTCCAGGTTTTCGACCACCGTTGCCTCAGAAGCGTGGCTGGTTTTGGATGGCGTCAGCGTGTTAGTCACGAGGTGATTAGAAAACGGGTGTTTGGTTGCGCTGCAGGTACTTCAATTGGGGAAATCATCCAGCACCACCGACTACGACGGCTCGGTCGTGTGCTACGCATACCGAAACATCGTCTACCGAGAAGGGTGTTGTTCTCCGTAACTCCTTCAGAATGGCGCAAACCGCGAGGTGGACAGCGCAGGACTTGGCAGAAAGGCGTGAAAGAGATCACGAAGAGTTTGGGTGTTGTTGGTGTTGTACGCCTTCCAGGATGAACTGAGAACTTTAAAATCGCCCAGTGTTTGACAGTCAATGTCTTCGGAGTGACGTAACATCTAAGCATATTTTGATTCCTCCGTTTTTTTTGTGGAATCAGCTAATGCAACCAACAGCACATCTCAGGTATGAGTGAGACTGACTGACGCTCCATACAGGTGTGTAACTCCTGTAGTTTTTGTCCTGTTTTTGTTGTCAGCTGAACAATGACATACTCGTATAGTTGTTCTCATACGTATGTGCTGCAGCAGAGCATGTTGGACCTACAACACGTCTACTCAGTCAACAAGCAGATGGGTGTTTACCATCCAGACTTAACAGAGGGTAACATGATATTGATGAGCAGTACAGCGTTTGATCGACGGACACATAGTAGGCACTTTCGAATTTTCCCTGTCCCCATCCCTTTAGATAACGGAACCCAAATTATCGCATTGTCCCTGACTGAAGCGATTGCTGTCAGATTACGTGGAACTATTCTGTGCCACCAAAAACGCTTTGTCCGCAGACCTCAGCTCCCGTGGTTGAACTTATCCATAAGTTGGTGCACATATACAATCTTGCGCCCACTTCACATGGACCTTCGAAGATTCTGTGTTTGATCATCGGTGCCTCCGAGACATTGTGCGGGTCTGGTGGGAACATCAGATTCTTACCGCTGAGGTACTTCAGATGGTTTTCTGGAATGTTCATTCTCCCTCGATAGATCAGCTGGTCGCACTCCACAGTTTATGCTGGCTAGACCATTTATTTCTTATGCCAGAGGACCGTTTGTCTCGTAGAGCCCTCTTCACCCGTCCTTGTATCGGAGACAATCCAGGGCCGGTAACGAAGCCCGAAAGCCCTTACTAGTCAGCTCAGCTCAGTCACGCTGGTAACTGCCGAATGGGGACCGTGGGACAAGACAATCCAGCGGCTAGTGACCTCGACGTCAATCAACTGATTGGGCCGTCGCGTCCAACACGCTGCTCTCCTTATCCTCGGTAAACAAAGCTAGAACCACTGCACCTTGATGCACGGTTTGTGAGCTAAAAAGAACGAAAAACCAATGGTGTTCCCGGCATGGCTCTCTGATCTCGTGCTGGCCGTATTCTACGCGGTATCTGTAAATGGATCTGTATTTTTAACCTCTTTAGAGAAGTGCATCAAAGCCATGTTTTCGTCAACTTTTGCATCTTTAGTAACCAAATGGATAACATTGAGGACGTTATGGTCATCTCAGACGATACTAGTCATGTTTGAGAGCTCGGGATAACTCAGCGACTTGTTTGCAAAACTGCTGACCCAAAGGTTTGCGGTTCTTCGAAAACCTAACCCGGTATCTGGACTGCTCCTGTTCAGGCTTGGACAACCTGACGAGCTTCCTTTGGACGGCATGACAACTAGGCACCGAAAGGGTGTTACAGCTGAATTCTCCACTCTAAAACTGCCTCAAGTAAAACTGTACTCGAGTGAGCTGTGGGAACCACTACTTCTCACTTTGGAACTTTTATGCCCTCCTCATAAGGTCTGATTGTCGTACAAGTTCATTTTATGGATAAGTTTGCTAAACTCCCTCTCACCAGAGGTTCATACCTGTCTTGCCTTTCTCCACTTGGTCCTGTTTCGTCAGACTTCGGAAACTGCTCAAAAACTTGACGTGGACTACACCTTCTTCAAACGTGAGCTAAGCAAACAGCTCGGGCATCGTATCCCATCCTTGGCTTCAGCAGAGGTGAGTGACGTGATCTTTTTGCAGCCGTTACTTAATGTCACCATCATATCTATGCTTAAGCAGAGTAATCCCCCCTCCCGGGATGGATTACATCTCTTGAAGAACAAATGCTGTTATGAACTCATTGTGGGAAGGCTGTCTCTTAAACGACCACAATAAATAGTTCGTTTTGTATGAGCACCCGTCGTGTTGAAACAGTTGGGATCACAGCAAACTGTGGCTGCAGTAATTAGCCCCAACATTTGATGATGTGCCCCTTTCGGGTGGCATAGTAGCTAAGCACCGAAAGGTTTTTGTGGCGAGATGGCTCAAGTAGTTAGAGCTCGAATTTACTGACCGGAATGTCCATGGATCGAACCCGACCTCTGTCTCTCGCTTTCCCCTGTCTAGTCTTGGGCAACCTGGCAGTATCCCATCCCCCGTGCTTCCTTCGTGTGGCATGGCAGCTAGGCACCAAAAGGGTGTTACAGCTGACTTCCTGTCCGTTTAAGCGTGAATCTCAGGTTCCTGATTCTGGCCTTCTGATCTCTGGAGAATCACCGTCCATTACTTACCACTCTGTGTGTGCCAATCCATTCTATTGTGAGATTGGATCGCCTACTCCAGAGGATATGGATGACCCATAGCCTGTTCTTCAGACTTTGCTTCTCCACTGACATCTCGTTGGATCGGAAATCGTTTTTACATGATGTCGGCTGAGCAAAGGGCTGGGGACCCGACTAGTACTATGATTGGTTGCTGGCCGAAACTAGCTCGCATGGCGAGAATTCAAAAATGCTGGGCTATGGTTCCCAATGCTGTATCAGTCGGACTTGTCAGATGGGAAATGTAACTCACGAGAGAAAGCCATCTAGATAGTAGGTAGGTTTCGATATTGCCGAACTACGGTGTTAACCGGTCAGCTACAAATGGACTTCACTGGATTCCGTATGGTACACAAATTCAACGCTAACGAGAAAAATTTGATACAAAATCGGATTTAATCGACTGCAAAAAGCTGACGTTCCTCCTATTTGTGGCATCAGGATAGAGAGACTCAGTTTTCTGCACGATGAAGCTATGTAACACCAGTCAAACATGAATGTAACCGAAAATCGGGGTGCTTTTGACATTAATCAGCTGGTTGAACACGTGACTAGCGTCTAACCAATCAGCGGTCGAAGTTCTGCTGGGGCAGCTTCTGACTCCTCCATTCGTCAGGCGTTTCGCAGACTGCTGGGTTCATCCGTGGCCTTGAAGTAGTCGTTCTGATTGGACAAAAGGGCAGCTCGGGAAGACGTCCTCAGCCTATCATCCATTAACACTCGGATATGTATTCGAATGGTGGTGTTGTTAGTCGGAGAGGCTCTGTACAGCCTGTATGTCGAAACCTCTGGTTGTATCTCAAAAAGAAAGAAACCCGTCTTCGTTGGCGCGCCTCCTACTCGCGAACCCGTAGATTTCAAATTGTCCCTTACAGGTTCGTCTCTACAAAGTGTTGGCTCCAACGCACTCGTTTCACTGTATGAGATTTTACTCTATAAAAGACTGGCAAGTTAGAAATGCAGTAATCGGTGTCAACATCATTGAAGAGCACTGAATCTGTTTATTACGTTGGTTGTCAGCTGACGCCTAAGTTCAAAGTCATTCACACACATAAAATGTGTGCGTCGTTAATAGTTGGTTAAAAAACTGGTATGCAAGGTTTCATAAGTTTCGCTCCAACGTGGCTCCAAAAACTCAAGATTCACGTAAATCCGAACGCCCACCCCTCGATTTGCTCTATCCGATTCTGTAAACATTGTTAGACGCGGTATACTACTCATAAGGTTGCTGAAAACTCTTCGATAGTCCACGACAGGTTTCGCCCTTGTTGGGGCTTATCAGATAGGCACAGCCCCCTAGTTTTCAACAACCTTATGAGTAGTGTGTTACGTCTATACGATGTATCGCGATATCTCGAATATCGTACCAACTGGAACATGAGGCGGCCTGGTGCAACACATTCAGTTGCTTAAAAACATCATAAACAAGAGATTCAACTGGATTCCAGGTGAATCCCCCGTGAAAATCAACTTGGTATTCAGATGAGTGTAGCAACCCATAAACCTTGTTTTGAGCATCCCGCATCATCCTTAATAGCGACTTGAATTTCCGGGCACTCGGCAAGGCTTTGGCGCCGTATAGCCCACTGCAAGCAACTGTTGTGAGCTGCCGCAAATTACCAGTCGCCTATCACGTCCTGATTTATCTTGAACGAGTGAAACTCGGTGCATTTTGCGTTATCCACCGTTCGCGTAAAAATAATCCCTTCTCAGATGCTGGAGGGAGGATTTAGGTTTTCAACTTTTGTAAATCAGCAATTATCATTACTGTTCGCTTCGTGGATGCGTCCCCGGGATCACGATTTCTTGTTAAAAGGGAGCAGTGCCGTTAGTTCCATTGTAGGACAAAATTGGCGCTTGTCAAAATCCTTCCTTTCTTAAAAGTACTGTTTTGGTGGAGGTTGCTTGTAAAGAGAATCATGATAATAATCGTTCAGCTGTAACCCTCTTTCGTTGCATGACCAGCGAGGGCAGGAGGACGAAGATACTGGCAGGCTTTCCAACCCCAAACAGGAGCACCATCGGGCTTAGTTTCGAGCCACGCACCTTCTAGTCACCAAGTTCGCGCCTTAACCACTAAGCTGCTTCTAGCCAAACAAGCCTTCCACGCAACACTTCAGAGTGCTTGTTGGTAGATTAATCCATAAATTCGCTCTCTTACTCGGTGCACTGCTGGTCGGTCACATCGCATCTCACCATCTGACCGGATTTGAGGGCACACTTATTGATTGATGAAGCGGATGTTCTGTCTTGCTGTGGTGTCACGACTTTTTCGCACTCAAACCTGACCTGAAGCGTTTCTATACACAGTTCTCATCGTGACCAGTAACCAACCGATGCAGCTGGATGCCTTGACGCATGTACCATACATCGCCTTCTGTATCCAGCGAACCTCCCTGTAACCGTGTGCTCTCTAATGCAGCTGTGTGGCTGCGCGCAGCACTCGCAAGGCACTAGTCTCCTCAATGTAGGCCTAACTCTTTTGGCTTTTTCGGACAAGATGAACTTAGTTAAGTTGTGGGGAAACAGGCCAGTTGAATACCGATAAAGCTTCGTCTGAAAGTATCATTTTCCGCCGTCATTTGGTACAATTGCTATCCCAATTGGGCACTGAATCGTTTACTGTCGTCCGCATTGGCTCACAAGTGATTATAGTACTTTGGAGGACAGTTAGAAGGGAGACAATTGCGCGTACCACCACGCGGTCGTGTTAGAAACGGTCGTTTCTTAGACGAAGCTTACGTCTTAGTCACGGTTTCCTTCCTGTGTTTTGACAATCGACGTGAAGGGACCTCATCCAGATATGTCCCACTCATTACGATGGAAAGAACAAGCAAAACGTGAATCGAACGCTGCGGACAAGAATGCTGGTTGTATCCACCCGGTAAAAAAACAGTTCCTGTCGGAGGCGATTGTCAGTACTTGGAGATGGTAAATTTACAGACGGCCGTCTGATTTCGCAGGTTGATGCAGCCGAGGTTCACACAGAGATCTGTGGTTGCTTCTCGGCCATTTCTGTTCAAGCAAACGCTGTAATGCAGCGGTAAAAACGTCTTGTTCAAAGCGTCGTCCCGATACCGGTCAGCGGTAAACTTTTTCAGATGGCAGTCTTTCAACAAAGATTTTTGTTTTTCATGTCGAACTGAACTAGGGTTTATATCCAGCCACCCGATCACACGTAGCCGGGAAATGACGTGTATTAATCTCATTTCTGGGTCTAACGTAGATCCGGCTTTTTCGTATGTTTCCCATTCAAGAAAATGTTGAGCATGCAGGACCAACAAGTCCAATTGGGTCATTTGAATCAAAGTCGCATCGTTCGGGTTGAAGAAGACGCTTCAGGACTGTAGGAATCTGTATAGCGGATAAGTAGGTGTAAATGAGTCAATGTAACTGAGACACCTTGAACGCCCAAAGTAAGGCTTTACTCACGAGACGTACGGTAGCTGCAAGTCAAGGCGATGAGAAACGGAGAGCTGAGCACGACGGATTTCTTCCAAACTAGATGAAATCGGCTCCTTTTAAAGGAAAATGCGAGGTTGTAGGGAGGGAACCTTAGACTTGGGCTGGATAGGGCGTGGCGACAGGCTATTTCAGTCATCAGAAATCTACCGGAATCGCTGTAGATTGTGTGCGTTGGCTGGTTGGGTGCTGGTTGATCTGTTCGCCGAGCTTGGAAATTAGCTAGCACATGTCGTCAAGTACACCCGTTGGCGAGAATGCAGCCATCCACCTCCCCATAGCGAGCGTCATTCAGCTATAACACCCTCTCGGTGCCCAGCCACCATACCCCCCGATGAAAGCACGCGGACTGAGTCACTGCCAGGTCACACAAGCCTGAACAGGAACAGTAGAGAGGCCGGGATCGGGTTCGAACCACCGATCTTCGGGTCCGCTGAGCTCTGATTTATGTATAAAAGGTCATACCTAAAACTCTCGGTTACGCATATGAATTTGTGGACACTGTTTAATAAATTAAGGAATAAAACCTCCCCTCATTTAGCACATTTCCGAAACCCTATTTAACGAAGCCAAATAGACTGCACTTTTCAAATTGCAGATCGCAGTGTTTCTCTAAATTACGATCAGTCTGACATTCATAGGTTGGTATCCGTCCACTACGACGTCACATTAGCTATTTTTCGTGCAGTAATTCGTCAACCACCACCCTGCAATGGGTAATACGGGGTCTTTGCATCTGGTGGTCTCATCTTCGAGATAGTCCCACCAGTAAGTCACGCCTGATGGAGAAGGCATTCATGCACTGTTCAGGAGGGTAGCCACTCTTCCGGGGGGATGTGTGTTGAGAAGTATGACGTTTTCTCAAGGCATGGTTATCTAAGCTGTTCTTCATTTCCGTCTCCTTCCCCTGCCCTTCGGTCAGATCACTTCCGCGTGGACGGCTATTTGTGACTACAACACAGTTGACCAGAACTTGATCATCGGTCACCATCCGTTCTATGTGAATATGTTCTTTTGCAACGGATCTAGTGGACACGGAGCACAACATGCCATCGCCATTGGACGTGCAGTCTCCGAACTGATCATCTACGGACATTATAAGTCGATCGATTTGACCCGGTTTTCCTTTGAACGATTATGTTTGAACGAACCTATTGAAGAGACAAATGCTTTCTAGTGATCAGTAAAGGTGATTCTTTTTTTGTCCTACCGGGATTTCTTTCTGTATTCTGTTTTGACAACACACCATGGGGCGGACATATTTGCAGGGAGGTGAAGGTAGTCAGCAGCTTACCACCAGCCACCAACTGGGCGTAGGATTGTTCGGGTACTGGCAGGTTCCCGGAAAACTCAAGCAGACCCAACAGAAATGCCGTGGCCACATTCACTTTTACGTTGTTTTCAACTGAGGTTTCGTCCTGTAAGTGAAGCCAATCTATGCTGAAAAGTCGAGAAGCACTGTACAGCTGTTTCATACTTACAAGAAATCATCAGCAGTGCGCATCTCATAAAAATCCAGTTTCGTACCCGTGACCTCCTGGCTAGTAGTGTGAACACTTAGCCGTGCGCAAGCGAGCGGCTGATTAGCCGTGTGACTAACTCTCACTGAGACAGGATAAGACGACGCTCATCCTCGCTGCTGATGTGACATCGTTTCCGGCTTTGAGACAGAGCTTCAGAGAATCGGAAGCAACTGATCCACAGGTCCCTACAACCACTGATCTGTACATGAAAGTGTGTTACGAGCTCCCACAACAATTTCGGGCCTACCTTTTGGAACCTCCACATGTTTTGAACATCAGCGATAGGGAACGACACAACCACTGACCTGTACATGAAAGTGTGTTACAAGCTCCCACAACAATTCGAGCACATTTCGGGCCTACCTTTTGAGACCTCCTCATGTTTTGAACATCAGCGATAGGGAACGAGATTATGGTTCCAAAACACCGGGGAACTTAGCAAATGCTTACTGAAATGAGTTATCATGACTTCCTGCTTCGAGGTTATCCTAGTGTGTGAACTGAGAGTTTACAATGTGATCTACGGTTTCGTGACCTGGCGAAACGAGGTCAGGCCAATGTGATCCAACTACCATCTGATAGTTGTGCTTTTCATCGTGTACCGACGGCTCCGCAATCTGACTGTTTGTATATGGGATCCAAACCCTAGCGTGGTGTTCTGGCAACCGTTTCCGCTTCTGTCTGTCTGATCGAACGAAGCCGGTGGATCCCCGTGGTAATCCTACATCAGGTTTGCCCTGAAGCCGGTGTAAACCCGAGTGACTGAGACCGGGGGCAGTTCTAGTCTCACCATACTGCACAACCGGTGGCCCATGCTTGTCAAGGGTGAACGGTTAAGATCCACCGTGCATGTGCACGTTGGTCTGGTGGCCCACCTCGCCCATAGGACTTACTCGAGTTACGAACATACGGTTCACCACTACCCAGCTTGGTCACAAAAAATCGCTTCTAGCTCCGTTTTAGGCTTAACATGTGGGAATTTTCACAGTGTTGGTGCCGGTCGCCTGTAAACGTGAGGCAAAAATGAATACACTAAAGTGGAATTAAACACAATGAAATAGGATAGAATAAAGCGCAGTAAAACAGATCACGATAAAACATGATGCGATGCATACCAAGTAGAGAGCAGTGAACAGGAGCGAACAACCGCGGTGGTGCTACTCACCCGGACAACAGCGAGCGCGCTATCTAATACCCACAAACACGCTCCTGTACATCGGCTTCCAGACTGACAACCTTGGTCAAACTACCGCTTTCAATGGCTCAGTTTTCTTTTGCCATGGCATGGTTTTGCTCAGTCTTATTCAGCATGTCTGAGAGGTCTATGCTACGACGGGTAGGGGTTCTCCTGAAGTTACAAAGAAGAAACACATCCATATACACAATGCACTACTCACGAGGTTGCTGAAAACTCTTCGGCAGCCCACGACCGGTTTCGCCCTTCTTGGGGCTCATCAGGTAGGCGCATTCCCCGAGTTTCCATCAACCTTATGTTCTACTTGAAACCAAATTAGCGAAATACACTCATTTGCAAACAAATTTGGTTTTGCGAGAGACTCACCTGGAACCCAGCTGAATCTCTCGTTTGTCATGCTTCCAGAAATGTTTCCAGAATAGAGAGGCGGTCTGGTGCAGCACATTCAGTTGTCTGGAAACATCACAAACGAGAGATTCAGCTGGGTTCCAGGTAAGTCTCTCGCAAAACCAAATTGATTTGCCGATCCGGAAATGAATATCATCCAAACATAAGGTTTTCTCAATAAAGGGTCTTCTCTGCCCTTGACCTCTTAGTAACGTCCCTCTGGATTGCTGTCGATTCTTCCGATAAACGGATTGTGACCTGAAGCGGCGCGTCCTTTTAATGCGTAACTAAGGGAGAGAGCGCGAAAAACATCAACTTCCATTTGGTATTCTGCACAAGACCCCAATATGTCATCGGCAACAAACAACAACGGAATCTACCGTGGAAAGCCAACCTTTTGCATACACGTCCCGTCCAACCTGGTGACTCATTCACGTGGCGTGACGAGGCTTTTGTGTCAGAAGCGAAATAGCTAAATCCACCGATTGTTTAGCAAACCTCTTTGAAATGTTAGGGACACTGTTCTCTCTACTGATTCTCATTCAGTCACAGTGCTGCCTTCCAGGGAAAACAGAGAGCACCGGTCCTTAATCTATTTGCATAATAGGAGATAAACAGTCTTCCAAGAGAAGAGAGAAGTCTGGTCCGTCACTTCGAAAAATTTTCTTCGTGTGTATGCCATCCAAAACTCAAATTGACGGTTTTGGTTGCCTAGCCAAGATAATTTAGACGCCATTAACGACATTGGCTCCATACGAGTGTGTACAAATCAACTGTAGTGACAAGAAGCATTTGCCCCTTGAAACTGAAATTGTACAAAGTTCACAATACTCAAAAGTGTCATCAACGTTACTTTGTTTGATACGAAGCTTCACGAGCCGGTTGGCCTGGCAACAGAGCAGGTCGCAAAAAAGCACCGAAGTACTGGGCAGGACTGGAGAGCACCATCATCGACAGCGTGACATCAGCGCTTCGCTGCCGTAAAACCATGGTTTATTTGAAAGCCTTATTGCGAAGAAAAGAATGAAGGTGGACGGGGAAGGGACTTAGTGCTAGCTTACTACAACCATTCCAAGGTGCCTACATCTCCAAACACTCATTCAGGCAATCTGGATAGAAACTGATAACAAGATTGCCACTGACATCGGCTGGCAGTCATATCTTGCAGCGTCTCCAACCACGCACAGTAGGCGTCACGCGGTCCCCATCCTGGAAGGCGAGTAGCACCGACAGCACCCAAACGTTTCGTGATTTCTTTCGTACCCTTCTGCCAGGTAAAGGGTTGGCCACCTCTCTGCTTACGCCACTCTGAACTGGGCACGAAAAACAGCACTCTTTGGCAAACGATGGTTAGGCATACACAGCACATGTCCCAACCAACGCAGCTTCTGGTGCTGGACACATTCTTCAGTGGAAGTACCCGTTGCACAACCCAAAACTCGGCTTCCAATTGCCTCGTTACGGATACGCCAACACCAACCCAAACGAGCTATGGTTCTGAGACAACGGTTGTCGAACACCTGAAGACGTCTCAGTTCCGCTGCTCGAACAGGCCAAGTCTCACAGTCATACAACAAAACAGCCTGCGCTGTAGCTTGATACACACGTCCCTTGACATTCAGGGATACACCACTCTGATGCCATAGGTGTCTCCAATAGGCAAACGCGACCCGGGCCTTGCAGATTAGTGCACTGACCTCATCTGTCACACTACACTCAGAACTAATACAACTTCCGAGGTACGTAAAACTCTCCCCTATCCTACCAACCGCGCAAAAATGTCGCGTCCCCTCACTATTCATCAAATTCACTCGAAAAGGGTGAACTGTTAAATTGATACTGATTCTACACATCGATAATTTCAAGTCTCGTTTCCGGGACAATTATTTGGCACTTGGTGTCCCAACCAACAAAGCATGATTTGAAAAACACCACTGTCAATAAGACCGTGATTTTGTCTGGCCACTCTTCGGAGGGAGTACTTTAGGTTGAGACTGCTGATTAGTTTCGGCTGGCCACAGACTACTCTACAAGTCGACTGTTCAAAATTCCAGCCCATTTTCCTGACAAACTGGGATCAAAGACGCTTCTGAGTTCAGTCCAAACACAGGAGTTGGATACCCTCTTATTAGACTAGGAACAGGCTTGTCACTGAACAAGGTCCGGGCAGCGTCAGTGTTTTGGAAAACATCTCTCAAAACCATGGTGTGGATCAGCAACCCCAAATTCTTGCAGACAGGTAGCTTTATGGTGACGCAGACTACGTCCTTTTAGGATTCGAGACGCACTGGAACCAACCGCCGCACCCTATTTTGTGATGCATCGCAAGACATCATACGATCCCACCTCTTTCGTCAATGTTCTTTAACTTCCTGAGGGTTTCGCATCTCCTGCGCTTCGCAGTCCTCTAGGTTTACGAATCAACCTTGCAACTATTGGTCGTACGTACAATCGGTGGGCGTTCGCTATGCTTCTGCTGGGAATAGCACATTGGCAGTGTGCCGCCGATCCGCCCACCGTGCTTGGCAATTAGCTTGCAAAACGTTTCGTTCCCCAACAACGGTGCCTGCCGATGATGACTGTCCTTCGTCATAAATTCGGATCATGTTCTGTTCACCCCCAGATAACTGAACCACCACTGTACGCAGATCCTGCATTATCGATCGCACCGCGCGCGAGCACCTGTTCAATGTTGACACAGCGATGTACGCTGATACAATCATTTTCGAGTCGCTGAAGTTGAAGACGGTTGTACACTACTCTGATGGACCAAGATGTAACACTCAGGTGCCCGCAGGTTAAATACATGAGGTTTATTATTTTTAGGGCTCTGAGTTAATAGTTTTAACTTTTGATAAAAATCCTTGTGACCACGGTTTCACATGACTTGCTTGCAAGCCAAAAAAATATCCAGCCTTTTCTACAAAGGTTGCGATGGACTTTTGGTTAAAATACATTTCGTCTTGATATAGGAAGTTGTGATACCGATCAAGAAGAAATTGAATTAAACGTCGGACGGTATTTTCTCTTCGGTGTTCTAACGCCCAACCTTCTCTTCTCATCACTGCTACTCACGAGGTTGCTGAAATCGTTCCTTCGGGCTCATCACGTGAGCCCAGCACCCGAGCTCACTTCGGTCATATTCCCTACTGGACACCTGGTCTTTCTTTGATGAAATCTTCGCTCCACTTTCCACCCAACCACACTGGAGCTGCACGGCTGAAAGCGAAACGCGACATTCTCTGTCCTATTGATCCTCGATGCATGTCTAGCGCGCTAGTTACCACCTAGCAACCAATCGGTACAGCTCACGTGCCATTGATCGGCCTATTTGTTCAAACCGCTATTGGTTGTTGGGTTGCTTTACCTTGACGGTTTTGTTCCGCTATCGCGTTCACGCACAATTTGCAGTCTGGACCTACACGGGATTCCGTTCGGATACGGAAAATCGTGAAATCATGAGCGGTCGCGGTAAAGGCGGTAAATCTCGTGCGAAGGCAAAGACACGATCGGCCAGAGCTGGTCTACAATTCCCAGTAGGACGTGTGCATCGATTGTTACGCAAAGGTAACTATGCCGAACGCGTTGGCGCTGGAGCCCCGGTCTACCTGGCAGCTGTCTTGGAATATTTGGCTGCCGAAGTGCTCGAGTTGGCCGGAAATGCTGCCAGGGACAATAAGAAAACCCGCATCATTCCACGTCACCTACAGCTGGCGATCCGCAACGACGAGGAACTGAATAAATTGCTCGGAGGTGTTACCATTGCCCAAGGTGGTGTGCTACCCAACATCCAATCTGTTTTGTTGCCGAAAAAGGCCGAGAAACCGAAGGCATAGGTGACTACCGTGCCGGCGTCTGTGTGCACGACGAAGGTGTGAGTTACTCTTGGCTATAAACTTACATGTTTGTTTCACCCATCCATTTTTTTGCCTCGGTGTCCCTTATGTTTGTAAATATGCATCATTCAATAAAACCTCATTTCATTCTTAGCTGCTTGTGCCTATCCATCCGGTTGGTAGTCGTCCTTGAGTGGTATTCACTGAGTGGTAGTCGTAGCCGGGAGAGACAAATAGTCCGACAATTGCGGTTACCATGACTAGTCTGGCGGTTGTATTATAGAAAGAGTTGTTGCCGATCCTAATGCCTTCGTGTTTTCTCATTGGATCCGTATGCTCATTAGCAATAGCCTCTCTGTCTCTGCATAAGAACGCGCAGGTGTCCAGTTGTTCAAGCGCCGACGTATAAGATGGCAGACAACTAACATGTTTTTTGTTAAATATTTATTTGACGATCTGTCCGTTGCTGCTTTCTCAAAAGCATATCCTAGTGTAGACGAGTAAACGATCGATGTCTTCTATCACCGTTCTGCGAACTTTCCACGATCAACATTGCGCTGTCCGCATTCCACAGCCTAAAGCTCCACCCCACGACAATGTTGCAGGACCATCCGTGTTTTCGCCATGACAACTCTGCGGATGGAGTGGAATGATTGTTGATCAGCAGGTGATAAATCCTATCGGAAATCGATCTCAGGATTGTTTTGTTTGACTGGCTTGAAAACACCAAAGAGTGATAAATAGACGCTAAAAATTTGTGACTATCCCAATGTGCCACCTCATCCAGATGGATTTTCCTACTTAAAGGGGTGGTATTTTGACCGACGGTTCTCCATTCTCGTTCTGCGGCCCCATCAACCCAGTTCTTAGGTGATAGACTTGTGTATCTTGGTACACTTGTTGCACCGATGTACTTTGCAGTCCCGATCGAGGTTAGCCAACACTCAACAAAAGTACATCTTGACACACCAAGCATACTCATTTTGATTTTAACGGGTGACTCAACTGAATCCCAGATGAATCTCTCGTTTATGACATTCTTCAACTGGATGTGCTGCACAGAGGCTGCCTCATATTTCAGTTGGTACGATATTCGAGATATCGCAATACATGTATATACGTAATGCACTACTCATAAGGTTGCTGAAAACTTTTCGACAGCCAGCAAACGGTTTCGCGCTTCTTGGGACTCATCAGGTAAGCGCAGTCCTGGAGTTTTCGTCACTTTGACAGAAACTTTTGACACAAAAGTTCACCAACCTGAAAGAGATTTAATTTCACCCACCACTGCCCACCCCAACTAAGTTGGCGCATACAAGCCCACACAGACAGACAAAATTTACCAGTGGCATCCAATACTAATCGTCAATCGAAGCATCTAGAACTGGAAGGTTAAGAAACCAAACCCGATCAAAAACAATTCGAATTTCCCCCAATCCGTCAACCATAAGATTTAGACAATCACCTTTAACTGATATTCAACACTGAGCCAGTGTGCTAACCTGAACAGGTTTTACTGATTGTTTCTCCGTCTATCTTAAAACCTGGCCAACTCGTTGACCTGCTCACCTGGCCCGGTGAAGCCTTTGTGTCAAAAGCGAAATGTTGCTCAGCTGAAAACCAAGCCCTTCTGAAACAAAAACCGATCAATTCTACCGGATTGGAGTGGGTGATTCCGTAATTTTCTCGTGGGCTATATTTTCCAGCTGGCTCCCAAATCAGTATACGTAGTATAAGGACGGAGTTCCACCTCTTAACCATCCGGGTTACCATGCGGAATCGTTACAGTACATGTCAGACACCATCATCGTTTATATCCGCTTACTGTCCCGTGGAGCAATTCAGGAAACACTGATCTCTCATTAGAGAGAATTCCTCACGCAAATTCCTCCGGTCCAACGGTTTTTCCACTCCTGAGTCTCTTTTGCAGAGAACATTGCACGAAGAACCCCGGACAAGAAACAGTGCTTCCTCTGGCGTGTTTTTGTCATCTTACTGGTCCAAACATGACCAGCGTCAGCCACACGGCCATAATGACCTTGGTGTTCGGCCAATCGGATCTCGCCATTAAATTGGCGCACCAACGAACACTGCCTGAGGAGGGTATTCATAACTTATCGATCTTTACCAATTAGCGCTGATCCAGTAATAGCCACCGCTGAGTTTATTCAGAGATTGAGAGCCATACAAATAGCTCCGCGGACGGATAATACTACAATCAACCAAGTACTTCTATGCGTAAGGCTCACCGTGACCAGAAACCTGTACCGTTTTGCATCACCAACATCAATAAGAACAGTAATAACAAAAATTTGGGAACATCCGTTTCCCAGTAGGCGTCCGAATAAGAAACCCCTCTACACTTTGCGCATTCGACGAACAGATCCAGAGGCCGAGAGTATCGGATGCTTGCATGTCAACAGCGCCTGTGAGAGTGTGTGACTTTGGCGAAGCAAATGCTACTTCAACGTATTAGTACGACGGGCTGACTTGTCACACACAGCTGGAGAAATGAGAAACCCACATATAAACCAGCATCACCACCGAAGAAGGGGAAATTCAGTTTGTTCACTTAGCTACTTGCACATCGTAAGTAGTGTATCACCAACTCATGAGTCGGCGCGGGGTTCGAAACCGCGCGGAGAAACACGATGATTCTCGGTTCGGCGAGCGCCCACAACCGGAAACGTCGCCAGTCCCGCTAGAAACATGTGAATTGAGGGCATTAACGCGAAAAATAGACTGGTTCAGTTTTCTTAAGTCAATGCAGAAATTTTGTGAAAACAACAGAGTAGCTTCTGGACTAGGTTGCGTAGATTTCTACCCTCGATTCAACGGAATATTGCTGCTGGAACACGCCGTAGAATTAGGGTCACGCTGGAGCATCAGCGTAAACAGCATGTGACCTGTTACAGGATCCACGCACATATGCCAGTGGAAGTACCGTGGCCTTACCAACACGAAATTTCCGTCCCACGAAATCAGTCATTGGTGCACTGTTTGGATTTTGGAGCCACAGATGGCAGATTTTTTATCTGTAGTTCAGGGCCGACAAGGCTTGGGAAGAAGGATATGTCGAACTTTTGAAACAATTCGGTTGGTAAACATGCGATGACATCTCTATTTCGGGCCATATTTTTAATCCTGTGGACCTGGAATTTCGTAACGATGTAGAATACCGTTTTCGTTTCTTTTTCTGTTTCAGGAACAATGGAGTGTTTGGGGTTCTGTAGCGTTGATATCGACAAATGAATGAGTTACTGTTATGTCTGCTGATTCGCTAATCTGCTGTATCTGATTGCTGACCCGCTCCAGTGCCTAATGCCGGGAAAAAAGACTCAGAGAAGGGAACACAATCGCTATATTCCGAACAAGCGAGCGCGAGAGTGTGAGTACGTGCGAGTGCGAGAATACAACTCAAGCTAGTCATTGGTGGGACACTGTCTAACTTGGTCCAATGCTGACGCACGCGGTCTGGTCTTGGTATAGGCTGCGACTCGCTGCATACTGCGGGGGCGTTGTCTGACCTTGAGCAACGCTGACTCGCGCTGTCTGGGTTTGATAGAAAGCTGTGAGGCGCTGTATATTGAGGGGGCGATGTCTGTCTGGTCAACATCTACAGAGCTGAGGGTCTCAGTAGATGTCGGGCATTCAGTAGTTGCTTTCAGGAATCTGACCTTCCTGATAAAGAGCAATCACGAGAAGCTGGGGCGATGAGCGTCTAGTCAAGTGGTCGACACAAAGTAGCAGAATACAACAACAACCGATAAGAAAAATTAACCATGGACTTAGGGAAATCCCGTACACCAGGAATACTTAAGGGAACAGAACATTTATTAATGGGTCAGGGTAGAAAACTGAAAACACGAGCATGGCAAGTCGGTGTCTGGCCGGAGACTCGGTCAGGAGTGGAGACAATCAGCGCACTGAGTGACCACAACCGCCTATGCATATCATGTGGGTGACAGCAACGCGTGTGATACGGGTGGGAACTGGAACAACCATTAATCAGTCAATATGAGGGTACAACAGGTATCCTGTGCACAAACGCCTAAGGTTCACACGCTATCGATTTCAAGATCACTTAGTTTAGTCCATGACTACAGAGAAACCCGGGCTGACATGCTGAATTCACAGGTTCAAGACCTAGAAACCTTGCTAACACAGGCCATACTCAAATCTTGTCGCCATGAATTTAGCGGGAGTGGACAGCGCTGCAACGCGTGGGACAGCAAAGACTGCGCAGAATGGACGAAACTGACGTATGTTTTGGGGGAAACACAGTAGTAGCAATCAGTTCGTTCAGTACCGATCAAACGGAAGCAGATTGGTCCGCTTTTGACTAGCTTCCTACAGAGCATCAGTTTAGGTGTATCCGGATCAACTGACAACAAGACAAACGTTCCCAACCGAGCTGGTTTGCAACGTTCACGAAACCCAACTGTTTCTCAAAACGCCTTGATACCAGTGCTGTCACATGCAAGTAACCCGCGGTTTCTAATGCATTTCGAAAGGTCTACAGAGGTCTTCTTTTCAGGAAAATTCTGCTGGTTTTAGACGCCTAGCACATGAAACCGAAAAGTTACAGATATCTGAAATAAAAGATGATTGGCGCCCTAGTTCTATTATAACACACAAACATTGTGGAACATCAAACAGCAGTATGTTATGTGAGACATGTGACGAGAACTGTAGCGCGGAAATCTCCGAAGTAGAGTAACATACTTTGTACGTGTAAGCGGTTATGGTTCCGAAATACATCATAGTAGAGACAAGGTGGACCGAAATCACTTTAACTCTCACCTTGCAGTGAAAATCAGCGTAATTTAAGACATCCGACCTATCTCACGTAGTTCATTTGAACAGATCACGTCCATATGAAGAGGTAAAAATGAGATGAGTAAGGAGTGGAAACGATCGAGCAATAAAGTAAGCACATACCGATACTTTACTGAGTAGTTCAGACTTCGTGTCCTTGCTATTTGCAAGGAAGTCAGATGAGGAATAACTCAGACGACCAGTGAAACTTCCATGTGAATAGTCGTCACTCGATGAGCCAGTCAGGGACCACGTGATGTGAGTCGCATAATTGGAGGATAAGTGGAACTTCCTCCTGTCTAAGTGCAAGTTAATCACACTGCTGGCTAGGCGTTCGAGGCCGAACAATTACGTGTTCAAACTATTAACCGGGAGGTCGCGGGAGTTTCGTGAGATGCACACTGCTGATTGTTCCCAATGAGGACGAAACAGCTGTGTTTCAGCTGTGCTTCTCGGCTTTTCAGTATAAATTGACTTCACCTGTGGGGTGAAATCTCACTTGAAATTTCCAAAGTTTCTTCACTCTAACAACATTGCGAAATAAAACCATATTCCTTCCAGGGCGAACTTTCTACAGGATGAGACTATTGCGGTCTGTCTTTGCAAAAGACGATCACTGGGCAATCGGCAGGCTTTACAAAGAAGAAAAACGTATAAAATCTATCCATCTGGTGTTGTTTTGCTGGAACACTGGGACAAATGGGTCAAAGAGCTTACACCATTCTCTCAATAAGTTTCTTTGTGAGTTTCGTCGATGAAGAGATCCCTCAATCACCAAATGTGTTCACTTCCTCGGAATATCGTCCACCTGGCGAATACTTACTTTAGTCACCTATGAAGCTCGACTGACTGATTGATTATAACGTTATTTTGACAATATGATCGGCCAATAACACCGTGGTCCTTACTGACTCAACCTCGCTCCAAATCGCACGCACTCGCTTCCGGCACCGTATTCAGATCTCCCGTTGGTCTGCCAACAGTTTTACAGCAGCGAACAACCCAGGCTACTTGCAAAGTAGCGAGTAGTCTGAGAAATTGGCTGTTTCAGCTGGACGTTCTGCTCTGGGCTTCCCAGTTGATCAGGGTGGCTACCAGCTGAGGGCGATCTGTCGGTGAACAATACTTGACGTACTTACAGCCTGTGTATAGCCGTCAAACCAAGACTGGCATGTGCGGAGCAGATCTTGGTTCCACGTGGAAAAACCTCAAGGCCCAATTACATCTGAGGCAATGAAATCGACGGGCAAGTACACAGAGGAAAGTTGCTAGCCATCGGTTAGGCTAAACGCGATGGAGCCACAACAGATGTCGGCAATGCGTCAATTCCTTTATATTCTGGCGCAATATCACACGTCTCGCATCACCACAGTGCGCTCGCAGACCGTCTATTGGCACACCGTTAAGATGATAATCGATAAGGTCACCATACTGTCACCTGTGGGACCGAGGCGTGTGCTGTGTGCTGCCAGTGGCCATCATGCATTAAAGCTACCTCTTTCACTGAGTAGCTGTTTCACTCTCTGCCACATCAGACAAACTCTCTACTTTATCGCCAATGGCATGACTGAGCCATCACCTCCGATGCGTCAAACTCAATTCCTCATTGTCCTCCCCCTCGGCGAATGAAGCTCTAGCAACTGAGACCACCGTACCTGGGTGCACGGTAAAACTGAAAACCGGAAACTGAAACCTATGTCGTTTGGTATGGGCTCAACACGGCTGCAAATTCACTACCGTATAGACTGAGAACTCGGTAGTTCACACCGAGTTATCCTCCCAATTCAAGATACTATGGTAATGAGGTTGACAATTTTGTCCTGAGAGTTAAACTGGTCTATACCGAGTCGTAACACTTCTCTGCTGACCAAGAAGGAAGTCTTTCCTGAAGCCACAAAACCGTTCTCTGAGCAACTGGTTTCTTCCGACTTGTAATTTTCTGGCAATAAGAATCAACTCAGTCCTATTTGGGCCGCTTCCAAGTCTATACTGTTACCTAGGGATGCATTCCTCCAATACGCTAGCGACTTGTTGAGTGAGCAGGAGACTGATCGCGTTGCCAGATTCCTGTCAATGTATCACCGAAACATTGCAAACTATTTTCTATCTTCTAGACTGTGTACTGTAGCTAGCCTTCTGTCATGTCGGTCCTTACCTGTTGGGCAGACTTGCGGATAAGCCGCCCTCTCGTTTAGCTTATGGTCGCCTGTATTTCCGCAAGTAATATCACTCAAGTAGGTCTGTGTTTAATGTTGAAGTAAATGGATCATATGGTGCGAATCCATCTTCGTTTGAAATTGATGATGAAAAGTAGATTTTTCTAGTCACCAGGAGAGAGTTAAGCGTGTTGTGTTTTTCATTATTTCACTTGCCTTCTATTAATCGGAGTTGTTGTGTTTTTTCGATCTTTCGCGTAACGTGACATCGGTCTTGTCTACCGTTCATTATTTACTTTACAAAACTGTTCCGGAAACTTACTCCTGAAGTTCTTGAGTCTATCTGAGGCTTTGATCAAGCTGTACGATTCACACATCTTCAAACGGACAGGGAGGTAGTACCCAAGCCACTTACCAGCGATTGCCGTTTGTGGTAGTCCGCTTATGGCAGTGGCAGCAGGCGCCGATTACCAAGACCAATCAGAACTCTGTGACACATCGATCACTCAAGGTCAGGTTGCAAGGTCGCCGTGCGCAGTGGCACGCGGCAATGTGGTCACGGTGGAGTGTGCTGTCAGGGTACAAGGCCAAAGTATCACGTCAGACCTTGCGTTCCAGTTTGCTGTCTCGGAAAAAACCTCTTCGAGACGCTGACAGGGCGGAAGTTGTCAATTTTAATAGCAGGGTGGAAAGACCAGTTGTATAGATTGTTCTCTCACTCACTCTTGCTAGATCGGTAAATTCACGGTAAAATTCATGAAAAATGGGAATTGACGGAGAGTCATAAAAACTAGCTTTTGCAGGGAAGAATCACGGATTGTTTGGTTTCCTGAAGAAAACTCCGAAAATTGTCAACTGTCCATCAGAATTTGCTGCCAGTTTTCACTGCTCACCACCAAGTGGAGGGGGAAGTGGACCCAAATTAGCATTTGTCTGAGTCAAGCAAGCTGAACCACATGGGTTTATGGTTATCATCCACCAATCGAGACTGAGTCCTCAAAACTCTTATAAATTGCTATGTATCATGTGCCGAAGTCGAACTACTCAACTAATGTGGCTTCATACACACTGGAGTTCTAGTACTTGGCAATGACTTGCTCTCCACAGAAGCACCGAAAACAGATATCGATTTAAAAACCGGTGGTCTTATAGCCGACAATATGATAACATGTTTGGTAGTTAGGCTTCCATTATCCTACTACTTGCTGTGGTAAGGATCCAACCCATGGAAATAACATTGTAGGAATTTCTTGACAGAACACACTACTCATAAGGTTGCTGAAAGCTCTTCGAAAGCCTACGACCAGCTTCGCCCTTCTTCATCAGGCTCATCAGGTAGGTACAGTCCCCGAGTTTCCCTCAACCTTGTATTCTACTCTGCATGGTGCGTCACAAACTTCCGAACTTGTCCACGTGCTGACATTAGACAACTGATTGTATTGTTACAGATATCGAGTGTCACATTAACTTACACAATATCAGTTCCGATGCACTGTAAGTAGGGGAGCGCAGATGTCGTCTCTGACCAGTCCGAGGGATGCGCGCTCTTCGAGGGATGAACAAGCGGCCTACTTTGTCCCTGCTGTGTGCTGCCTGTCCGATGATCCTACTCACCTTGCAAGATGACATAAAGAGACTTATCCTTAGAATGCTTACTCAGTTCACCAACACAATGAAGAGTACTCATTCATGTGGTTTGCCGAAGTTAATGCGGTCACTTGTAGTGATTCCTTTACGGGGAGAGAACGCTCCCACATTCACAGGAACGCTAGGGCGAAAACGGACGTCTGCCGGTGATGGACGCCCGTCATGACTGATGCATCCGACGAAGAACCACCAGAGCAGCACGGCAACAACCTCGGGCGTTGAAATTAGTTTCACATGACAACGGGGACGGGGAAAGTTGTAAGTAAGTTCTCCAGTAGATGCCATCCCACCCGACAGAACAGAGTTGGATACTACGGCACACTCGTTTTAACCCGACAGGTCTTCATCCACCAAATTACATAGAGTAGCAAACGGTGGTTGCCATGGCGTCTGCCACACACCCATCAACCTAAACAAACCTGAGTGAAGACATCTGCTCACCTTAATGACCTTTCCGCCACCTTCACCCCTCCGTGGACCATTCCTTTTTCGTGCAAATGAGACCAGGATGTTGATTAGCCATTCACCTGCCGTTCGCTTTATCCTCAACAGCTTTGCTATCCGCGCTTGGATTGGTCAAATCCCGGACAGGGTGAGCACACCTACCATCACATGGGGATTGACGCACTGGATAAACGGGACAAAAAACGTCGCACCGTTTGAGATGAGATGTTCTTCTTTTAATCAGAGATCTCCACTTCTGCGTGGATGAACGCTGAAGTGGAGATCGCGAAATCCCAGTGGCTACTTCAGTCTGCGGCGAACAGTCACAGATTTAAAATGACGTAGGGAGAGCTAATGCTATATTCTACACTATAAAGGTACAAACATGAAATTATAACACAAAAACTCGCTTGAAAATTGGATTGGAGTGAACTACAATTGACGAATAGATGGGCGGGTGTATGTTGCGATATGCCTTAACTATTGATCTTGTGCTCTAAATCGAAAGAGCTTTCCAGAGAACAGATTCCCCGGAACCCAAAGGGGAAAACAGTACGGCGTTATGAAAAATCGTCCGGCTGTAAAACCCTTTCGGTGCGTAGCTGCCATGCCACCCGAAGGAACCACGAGGGCTAAAATACTGTCAGATTGCTCTCGCCTCCAATGCGCATCTACCTACCTCACCTCCCCGAATCACCGGTGAACGAAACCGTGGCAGCTACACCGGTGAACGAAACTTTGGCAGCTACAACCACTCTACGACAAGTACACGGTTCTTACAGCTGACGATGATGATGATGATCGTCTTCAATTTCCAAACAAACTGAACACATCATCACCTCCAAGGTTTGGCTGTATGTCCCACAGTCTCCCGTTCTCTGGTGATCGAAACTGTAGTAGCTGGAACCAATGTGCCTATAGTAGACGGTTTATAGCAGATAAACTAAACTGAATTGGAGCCGTCGTGGAGCCCCGTGCAAGGGTTTGGTTCGAACCCTGGGATCTTCGGGTCAGTAATTTCGGGGAGTAACCACTGAGCTCAAGTAGTATGCTAGAAAAGAACCCTTGGAGATGAAGAAAGGCAAACAAAAACTGGACACGATGAGACCAGGAGAGATTGTGGTTTATCCTGTCATCAGATTACAGTGATCCCCTCGAAGTAGGATCCCTCAAGGAGAATTGCTCACGTGATCTTGGCCTGGGATAGATGATCTCTTTTGAGGGGGAACACACTTTATCGACCGTTAGGTGAACTAGTAAAATGTGCACCTCAAATTCAATGAGACAATCACATACTCATGCCAGTGTGTCATCTACGATGACCCACATTTACAGCAGCTACGATCTAATAAACAAGCCCTTATGAAGACTACCTCCACAGACACCATCATCACAGCAATGGAAAACCTCTTTGGGAGGGCATTGCCTTACAAATGTTCGGTGAAATTACACCAGAGACTTTCGTATGAATCCACACTTGTGCGCGATCTCATTTTAAACACTGTGTCTGCTCTGTGCGGGTCAAACTTGGTGAAGAGGTTACCTAGAACCCTGCAAAGTCTACACAATTGTATCTGATGTTAGAGAGTTAATGACACTATTGTGTATGAGGTGATGTCATCAAATGGTGGTCTAATTCGAGTGTCGTAGCCTCCAGACTTGGTTGCAAGATTTTATCTGTTCATCTCGGGAGAGATCGACTGTCGAAAACTACTTTGTTTGGTCTGGGAAGGGTACCTCATTGGCAGACACTCTCCGATAAGAGAGCGATTTCAGTCAGTCGTTTAAACAAGGGTCTTTCTGTCGAAAGTGAAAGAGAGGACAGAGCCTTACGTGATCCTGACGACGGCCAACGCCACGTGATCTAAACGCTTAGGTACGGAAAAAAACTTCGCTTCTAACGTTATCCTTTTGCACCAAAAACCATTCCAAATATATCCTGCACACCAAGTAGCAAGGTGGCCCCAACTCTAAATACCGTCTGCAGGGGCTCACCAAAGCTGAACTGATACGTTCTAGGAGGGATCTAACCATTCGAAGAATCCTAATCTACTCCGTCTGCGAAGTGAGCTTTGTATGGAGGGAAAGTCGTCGTGGTTGTGTCCCATACGGATGAAATTCACGTTCTAGGATCTACATTAATTTAGGTGGAACATGGTTGGCTTCATGCCATTGTTCGACTACTTAACTGGTGTAAAAATCCGTGAAAGCCCAGCTCCCGAAAATTTCGCATCTTGGTCTTCGTTGGAATGGTGCGGTTGAGAGGTGGGGAGATGGCACTTCAAGAAAGTTTATATTTGATGTGAACACCATCGAACTGTTGGTTGATCAGATAGTAGTTGATCTGTTGGCCGAGCTTGACAATTGGTTTGCGAACGTCTCGTCCCCAGTCAAGAAGACGCCGCCAGCACGCAGTTGAGTGGGTGCTTCCTCTGTGTCTAGCCGCGTTTATGTAGTTTTTGAAGAGTATCTAATATCCTGTCATATGATTGGCTAGTTGGCATATAACTTTTTTGTAGTATTATTGGCCCGATACTCTTCAAAAACTACATAAACGCAGCTATGCACGGAGGAAGCATCCACTCAACTGCGCATTGACGATCTCTTCTCGATTGGAGACGAAACTTTTGCAAACCAATTGTCAAGCTGAACGAACACACCAACTACCATCTGATCAACCAACAGCAGACACACCCGAGCTACCTCTGTTTCGACAAATTGACAAACATCGAACTGGTAGTGTCTGTTAGGAGAGATAATTTCATGTTTGCCAACGTGTATATGCGTAACTGGTAGCCACTCAAGGTTATCAGGATTTCGGTGAGCTGCCATGCCCATAAATTCAAGATAGATATCATTTCATTAGCAAGACGCTGCTTTCATGTACCGCAATAGGTGTGTGTGGACCCTTGTGTTGTTGCGTTGTCAGCCTTGCGATTTTAACCCGCTCTGTCCCACCGCATCTTTTAAAGCCCGTTTCGCGTTTCGCTCGGATTTCCGATCATGCAATGGGAACGTCGCATTTTCGCACGGATGTGTTCACGCACGCACCTGCGTCTGGTGCACGCATCAATGCAAGGGGAACAACGGGCGACGCTGTCTCCTCGGCCTTATGGATGTGGGGTAGACAAGTTCAGACTATGAGCTCAATCCCCCTACCCTACGGGTACGACAGCACATGGCACAACTGATCAGGGGAGTTAAGCGCTGACTTAACGGTGTACGCGAACGGGTGATCGTGCGAAGCGGAGCCAAGTTCACTCACGACCGATAGCTGCCGGTGGTCTTCGTGTGCAGTCAGGATGCGAAAGCGATCTGTCAGTCTTCCGTATAGTATCGGCAGAAAGGAAAATTGCCTTAGGAAATCAAGGCGCGTGAACAACAGCGTGAACAAACAACTTTGTGAATTGCAGTTCCGGATTGATTAATTGCTTGGATCGCAGAACAATTCAGTATTTACGAAAAAACTTAGAGAATCATTCTGATCTTTCCCAGGAATCTTCAAGTGTTTTTTCCAACTTCGAAAAGTAATTAAAATCCATTAGTGGGGATGGTCCTGAATGTACACACACTCTCTTCCAGACCAGATCATCATTTGCCCTTCAGGAACAACAAGGACACGATGACAATGAATTCGAGACAAACACGGATACTGCACTCGAGCTCACACTTTACGCAAGTAAGATAGTTACTTCGGCGAGCGCTGACAGTTGCCAATGCAAAGTGAAAAACAGGGCTGTTTAAGGCTAAACGAATATCCGTCCCCTCGACGCTACCCTGGTGATGTAGAGACCCACCGGCTAAACGTCAGACTTTCATTTTGCCGAAGACATTCATCATTGTCGTTTTTAGCTGTAAGGACCGCTTACTTGTTGCACAGTGGTTGTAGCTGCCACAGTTGCATTCACCGATGATTTGGGGAAGTAGGGCAGGTAGCTACGCATTGGAGGCGGGAGCTGATAAATTGGTGCGTAAATACAGTTCTGTCAGTGGACTTTTAAGCATTGAAGGCAATAGCTTGGATGCATGAGCGCCATTGAGGGCGCGACTGAGCCATGTTTGACAATGCCTCCAACCATTGATGTGGCCCGTCTCGGGGTCCCCATCCAGGAAGACGGCAGTGACCAGCTTATCTGAGTCTGCTGGTGATGGCTTTTATACTTCGCTGCCAAGTCATTGTTTGACCGCCTCTGGCTCGTTTCCACCCTTCACGTGGTTGTGCGAAGAGAACCCTTCGAGGAAGTCGGTCGACTGGCATACGGAACACGTAGTCAAGCCAGCGTAACCTATGCAGTATGATCAGTTCATCTATCGAGGTTGAGTTGTTTCTTCCGAAAACGTACTTCAGCATTACTAATCCGATGTTCTCACCAGACTCGGGCAATGCTCCGAAGATATCGATGGTCAAGCACTTAAAGACGTTTGGCTTTCTCGGCACGTAGCGGCAATGTTTCTGTCCCGTATAATAGTATAGAGCGCACCGTGGCATTGTAAACTAGAGCCTTGACATATAAGTTGATGTCACACCTAGGCCACAGGTGATGCAAGTTTACGGAATCTGCTCTGGCCTTCCAAATATGGATGGAAATATCATCTTTCGCGAGACCACCGGGACTGATACAGCTGCCCAGGTAGACGAACTTATCTGCTATCTCAAGGGGCTCACCCGCAAGCATGAGGCTAGAGTTCGTGCTTACCCAGTCTTATAGTAACACTTTACACCTTGCAGGTGTGAAGCGCACACCTGCAGAATTATTTAGATCATTTGACATTGTTTGCATTTCCACGGGGTCAGATCCGAGGAGAGCTACGTCGTCTGTGTACTCGAGATCTCTGAGCGGACGCCCCGGGAGCACTTCGATCCCACAGGCATTAGAGGCTGGTAGTGAGTCTTTCATGATCGTATCAATGACGAAGTTGATGAGGAAAGGTGAGAGAGGACAGGTCAGAGCTTCTCCTAGACCTTTACACATCTACGGTAGTTGGCGTATATCGCCTTAAGGAAGGTCAAGAATGTATGGGGGACACCTTTGCTCCAAAGACACTGTCATAATGCCTGACGGTCCACAGAGTCAAAGACAGCTTTCAACTCAAGGAACACAACCATTGTTGGTTGTTGGAATCAGTGTCGCTGTTCCAGAACCTGTCGGATGGTGAAGATATGATCGACACATCCTCTTGCAGGACGGAACTCAGCTTGTTTTTTTGTGGATCTACCGACGACACTGACTGCAGTTCACGCCCAAGAGAGTACACCAAAGTACATTCAGAGTATCGTGCAGCCCGAGATGCTGTGCACACTTTTCGAGGCACCGTACTCCATCCACTGATGTCCACACATCAGAGTGAAACGCGCGCAGTGCCGCAAGGGAAAAAACATATATGTTGGTCTACTCATGAGTAGTCTGAGTAATATGGTATTTCACCATTTGGTCAACTTGAGATCAGTTCACAGCCCGAAGGATTCCCCATAACAGAGGAGAAAACCCACGTGTTCGGTAAGAAGCAAGATACACCTCTGAACGTACTAGACGCAAGAAGAGGATGCATGGACCGTTTGACACCGTATCACCGGATCTTACCAAGCACTCGGGAAGAACATCCCCACCAGATTCGAACACTCGGTTCTCACAGGTGAAATCAGACTTCGATCGTGAATAATCGTCTTACCCGATCCCTTTTTCGTGATGCGGCAGCATGATCGATCACATCCAGTTGGCTTGGAAAGCAACACCTGTCTGACTTTTCCGAACCGAATCACCATATTGTTTTGTCCTTTTGTTCAGCCATGCAATTTGCACATGGTCTCATTTGCGAAAAGGCTTTAAAATGTTTTCTGCGGTTTCAGATCAACGATGCGAATCATACATAATAGAAGAAATATGGGCTGAGTTCGATTCACGTAGTTGTTAGTGTGGACAAGTCCAAAGCTCGGTTATGGTTATCTGTGTTACTGACTGCCTGTAGCACGGGAATAAATGACTTGTTGTCACTGAACTGGTAAGGCACGGAGATGGATGGGGGTGGGTGCAGATTTCACGGAGGCCTGTGCCGGAGGACCTTCACCTTGTGGTTTTTCGAACCGGTTCTAACGACTAGGTTCAACACCTTGGCATATCCTGTCAGCGTTAATCTACCAGTTGCACCCGAGGTGAATAATCAACTGAAGCACCCTGAAGTGGAAGATTAAGGAACAAGGACTGGTTGGAACTAGTTTTAAACTCCTCCAACCCATCAATTCAAGATTTCGGCAACCACAATAGCCGACAGGAGCCATTAATTGACACTCATCACTGACCTATTGTAATAATCTGAAGAGGACTTGGTGATTGGTGCCCCGTCTGCCTCATAAACTGGCCAACTTGGTGACCTGTTCACTTGGCCTGATGAAGCTTTTGTGTCAAAAGCGAAACGTTGCCCAAATAAAAACTACCGATTGTTTACCAAGCTCTTCTGAAACGATGACTTCTCAATCGGTTCCAAACTTTTTCCAATTGATTGAAAAATGAAGATAGTTTTCCTCTCAGTGACGTGGAACTTCCCACTCTATTCTCTGTGTACGATGTTCTTTCGAACATAAGGACTTGGCAGCTAGAAACAGACTTTGGAAACCGTAAACTAGGTTGAACCTTATAACCGTCATTAGGTGTAGACCGGATACGGATGGCTTACCACTTCCATGAACTCTGTTCACGCGTCATCTGCGAGAGGTTGGGTTTTGAATAACAAATTTTGAGTTCAAGTAGAACATAGGGTTGACGAAAACTCGGGGACTGTTCACCTACCTGATGAGTTCCAAGAAGGGCGAAACAGGTCGTGGGCTGTCGACGAATTTTCAACAACCATATGAGTAGTGCATTACGAACAAAATTGGAAGTTTCTTGCCTTATTAAGTTGGCAGAAGCAGTCGTTTGTGTATCGATTTTTCGTCATATCAGTGTATCTGCGCGCAAGATGTTTGAAACCTATATATACTGGGTATGAAGGGGCTGACAGCAAATCATTGAATCGATAGGTGCGGGGGGGGGGGGTCTGGAAACAGTCTCCATGCCGAAATTCGGCGGGGAAGCGCAATGCGCAAGGTCCGTTTCGATGTCATCAGAACTCAGCAAAGTTGTAGGCCTGACACTTTATGGAACTGTAGATTGAGGCACGTAGTGAACCTTCTAGAGTCGGAAATAGAATGTCGTAAATCACGTGGGTTGAAGGCATCGAGTTCCGTCTGTTTTGTTATTGCAATGAGATCACTGGAACCCAGAGGAGGGTAAAAAAATCTCCGCGAAAACTGCTGCCTTACCATCTATCAGGTTTGTCAGTTGTGACCTTGATAGAGAAGCATATTGAACCAGTGTACAAGGTGAGTGAGAGGGCCACCCGTTTACCCGGCTACTGTTTGTGATCACGGTCTGCCACGCCCATCTACAGGAAGTATTTTCCTAATCGAGATTTCGGGCCACAAGACCAATGTGTCAAAAGATCTTGCGTTCCATTCCTTAATCCGTTTGCAGGTGAGTGAACCTCATTTACACTTCCAAGTACACATAAACTTTTATCTCTATGGCACATGCTGCAATCTTACATCGAGTACTGAGTGGGCCAGAACTACAAAGGACACATTGGATGAGATCAGGTTGGTGGGCTCCCCAAATGAGATGTAAGTAAGTGCTTAGTCGAATGCCACTGAATGCTTGATTCGTACTTATGCGAAAGTTTTAATAGAAGGCTGTTTGGTCGTTTTTCGTTTCAACTGGACTATCAGTGACACAGACCTTGCCGCTTCGTCATTCCGTGTTGTTTTCATTTGGTTGAGTTTGATTACTGATCGACTAGCCTTCAATGAGGGCGACATGGCTCAATGGTTAGAGTGCGAATTTACTGACCGGAAGGTCCGTGGTTCGAGCCCGACCGTTGCATCTCGACTTCCATACGGCAGTGGTGTATCGGTGTTGAATGCTGATGTCATGCTGTCGATGATGATGATGATCTCGACTTCCTCTGTCTAGGCTTGGGCAACCTGGCAGTTTCCCAGCTCTCCTGCTTCCTTCTGGTGACATGGCGGTTAGGCACCGAAAGGGTGCTAGAGCTGAACGGTTTTTTAGCTTTCGGTTAAGCATGTTAGGCTTACGTCAAAGCTAAGACCAGGTCGTCACATGCCGGTCTTCAATTCTCAGTTGGTCGTGAACATCGCCTGTCCTGCAAAGACAGCCCCATCGAGCACGGCGGTGCTAGTAATTGGCCGCTGTGGTGTTGGACTGTTTCGTTTGTGAATCGGGCATCTGAGAAAAAGAACGTGTATGAGCGAGTGAGAAACGTTGACGCGATGTGTATCATTTGAGCGAAACAACGCGACAGTCACTAATACGTATTGGACAAGGTCATATGTTTATAGCTGATGCGACACAAATTTAAACAAGGGGAAAGACACACACTGTTTACGCGAGAGAGTGCACTATTGCATTTAACTAATGTTGTAATGGGTGCTCAAAAAGATATCATGCCCTTTTCCACACATAGATCTCGATTTGGATTGCCATAGCAACCCGGGATTCACTTTCGCTCCTTTAAATGTCTGCCTTCTATCCACCTCTTGATTGATGCTTATCACGTGAATAAAAATGTCGTGAGGAGTGTTTCCTGGGCCAAATGAACCTATTGTGTACGTTCTGTTTCAACTGATACATGCGATCCTAGCGCCCATCTGGTAAGCACACATAGGCGGGTCACACCCCCATTCGGGAATCCGAACCAACTGGAACCTCACTGAAGTTGTTGAAACAGGACAAGATATGTCGGTGGGTGAGGAGGACGGTCGAACAACAGAGTACTCCGTGGCCAAACCGAATACACAAATCATGCAGAGGCAACTAAAATCATGGTACTTTCCTTTGAAGGCCATGATTCCAGGATTCGTTCATCAGTTTCTTTGAAACAAAGCACAGGCAAAGCGAATTATTTCGTGTCTCACTCAAAACTGGCCTTCCCTCTAGCATTTTATAATCTCGTTTTGTGTCTCGTCTCGTAAAAAGCGGGGATGGTGAATGTGGACGAAACTGCTGGTTATCGGACGCCCAGGTAGCGGCTGAATTGTAACTTATTCGTTATCCTGCTAGAATAGAATTTTTCTCAGGTGCCACTGACTTGATAGTCTTCCGATACGGTTTTGGTTGTTAAAACTCCACTTTGGCGTGATGAGGGCACGTAGCTCAGCATAACAACAACTTCGCTTTGGCCTCGTCAGTCTTGTTCCACAGTCGATAAGTTTTGTTCGTGTTAGTTCTGGTTCAATGCCCTTATAGTGTGCGCCCCCCCGCGCCGTTTTTCATGCTCTTGTGCCTTGGTTCTACTACTACGCCAGCACGGGTGCTTCACCAGCATGGTTGCTGAGGCAACCGATCACACACGATGTCGCGTCTTTCGCTGTGTTACCGGGCCAGTCAAGCCATAGAGGGCGTAGGTAGCAAGACGTGAGACAAGGGCTGAAATTAAGTGGTTTGAGCCCTTGAGAAAATCGTACCGGTCGCCTGACTGTTGCCCAGTGGACACCAGATGGTGGTGCGTCAGTCATACGCCGACACAGTCGTAAAGTTGTGGTTTGTTTGCCTCTCATCGCTCTGTGGTTTTGCACTTATTGTTACTCAACATCAATCCTAAAATTTTGGTGAATTTTCTGGTCCGTCCGGCATCAAAGTGGTCAGAAAGGGGAGCAGAGGGAAGTAAAAATGCCATCAAAACGTGTTCGTTGTGTCAAGCCTATTTCCCATATTCCTCATGAGTGCAGCGTCGGTCCGGCAGATGTCGGTAGTGAATACATCAGATTCGACTATTCCCGTGAGCCACCGACAGTTTCAATCGGTCCGTTATCATAATCGACAGCGAAGCATTTGTGTTGAACACTGATTTACAACATAATTTATTTGAAAGCCTTTTGCGAAGAAAAGGTGGACAGGGAAACAACTTAGTCCCAGCCTATCACATTCACTCCAAGGGGCCTACACCTCCAGACACTAATTCAGGAAATCTGGATAGAAACTGAAAAGCACGCTACCGCCTTCGATTAGGAACCATCCAGGAGCCTCTCCACTTGCACCCCATCCTGGAAGGCGATTCGCCCCGATAGCATCCAGATTTTCCTTCATCTCTGTTCCAGGTCAAAGGTTAACCATCTGCCTGACTGCGTCACTCGTTCAGTAGATTCGGTGGGTATTAAAGTCCTGGGGGACAATCCACTGTTTTGAGGCTATGATTTCTTTGTTTGTAGAAACTGTGATAAAATTTATTAAACTAAAGAATAAGGTGTCGACGAAGTAGGTGGAGCAAAAAAGAAACTTCAATTACTCATGAAGGAGACTACTTGCAACATTGCTGAAAACCCTTGGACAGCTCACAATTGGTTCCATTCTTCTTGGAGGTTATCAGGAAGGTGTAATGCCCAAGTTTCCATCCGTTTTACAAATATCATAATTGAAAGACTCACGTGAGTCGCTAATGACGACCAATTCAGGATGCAAATGAGTTGATTTTTGAGATTTCATGCAATTCGGGATCAAGTAACACATAAGCCTGGTGGATAATCAAGGACCGCACCTAGACAATAACCCCCGAAGAGGCCGAAACCGGTTGTGACTTGTCGAAGAGTTTTCAATAAACTTAAGTGTGGTTTCCCACATGAAGGCATATTGTGATATCTCGAATATCGTACAAACTAAAACAAAAAGAAGCTCAATAGCTGAAGCAGTACCGAGAGCGGACCAACGAAACTTCAAGCGACAGGTCGGTGTATTGCCCGATCGTTTTCGGAATTTCGCATTTCCTGCCCAGGGGCTCCAAGAGTTCCTGAGATATTCTACAAACGATTTTTCAAGGGAAGCATCAATCAACCATCGACAGATATCAAGCTAACTCGAGACAGATCCAAATTTCTTGGCACAACAATTCACATGAGAAGACCACGCGCTCATAGTGCTCAGGATGGTTGTGCAACTGAAATGGACTGTTAAAGCTCAGAGCAAAAAGCTACCTTACACCTTCGACAGCGTTCGCCGTTTATATAACCATGTACACAGTGATGCAATAGCACCAGCGCATATAGTATCCTATTTGTCCGAAAGCCTTTCCATCTGTATAGGTTAGGAATAGGTTTTCAAGCCCTAATACCATTCATCTGCGTGCGGAAGACAGCTTCAGTTCACAGCCAGGCAGACATTTGTTATAGTCAATCAAACATACCGTTCTGATTGGCTGGAATTCTACCTTATTTTTGGACGGCCGGTTCGCTATGTCCCGGTGTGATTTTAGCGAGATTGTCTCGTTGCGGTCTACCCCGTAACAACCTATCATCATGTCTGGACGTGGTAAGGGTGGTAAAGGACTCGGGAAAGGAGGTGCGAAACGCCATCGCAAGGTTCTCCGGGATAACATCCAGGGGATCACGAAGCCGGCCATCCGCCGTCTGGCTCGCCGAGGTGGTGTGAAGCGCATCTCCGGTCTGATCTACGAGGAAACCCGTGGTGTCCTGAAGGTGTTCCTTGAGAACGTCATCCGTGACGCCGTCACCTACACCGAGCACGCCAAGCGAAAGACCGTCACTGCCATGGACGTTGTGTACGCCTTGAAACGTCAAGGTCGCACTCTGTACGGCTTCGGTGGTTAATTCCGCTTTGGCCATTTTTTCCGCACGAGAACGCACAACGGCCCTATTTAGGGCCACCACAATGTGACTTGAGTCTTGGTTTTCCTCACTTACTGGCTAGTCGGTATTTGCGTATCTTAGCGCAATAGTTTGGGGTTGGTAGACTGAGACTTCCGTCAACCTGTACCAGTCTGTGTCCCCCTGAGGTCTTAGTGCCGGTTGCTCTGCGTCGTGCCTACGGCAGTATGATAGCGGTCGGACTTTATTCGTTTTCATCCAGGAATCTCGCGTCGCCGAGTCGTCCGTGTCGTGATTGGGACGGCGCCCCCTCCTGTGTCCTGCTACCACGAGCGGGGACTCCGTGGGCGTCTAACAATGGCGAGACACTGTATCCCTGGTATGGCCACAATGACTGCAGGGATGGGAGAATGACTTCAAATAGAGTTAGACGGGGAGTCGACTACTCTCGGCAATAAACGTCCGTGGGTGTGCTTATACTCGCAGCGCCCAAATCTCGGCCCTCGCCTCTACACGACTGTCAGGTGATCTCCATTGCTGCTCTTTCCATGTGATAGGTATGTGATCCACGGTGCATGTGCCTCGCAAACATCTTACTGTAAGACTGGCCGTCTGGCAGGACTCGGACTGAACCCAGTGATTGGTTCTATGATCAAAGGGGTAGTAGACGTGGGTTGAGTAGTGTGCGGTCGATAAGGCAGGATTAGAATTGAGGCAGGGCGTTCCGAAAGGAGGAACGAATAAGCAGCAAAGTATGCGCAGACGTGCTGATATGGGGCCACGGACTCTGCTTAGAAGGATGACACGAGCTGTCTGGAGGGAGGGTGTCGGCTGGATTTGGCGCAAGTTAAGTGTACCTGCGTCCGAACTGACGGTGCGGCATGCGCGGACTTTGGCCCCCTTACAACAGAAATTCGACGGGCACTGTCGTGTATGGTGCAGCGCAAGGCACTACTAAGAAATAAGAATGACGGCGGAGTCCAGTTGGCGGAGTGGATATCATGGGTCTGGTATATCCGGGGGTCCGTTTTCGATCTCCAGGTACGAAATTGTAAGCAAACATAAGTGAGAAAACGTTAACATTTACAAATAAAAACAAGCAAAGCTACAGAAGGGAACAACTAAGGTGGGAAGCGGAGCAGCAGGTCTGGTATAACGGCCTCGCGCTGGACAGCTGTACGCCATGCTACTCACCAGTAGTGAATCATGAGAAATATGCGCTGATTCATAGGGGGAATCACGACCCGGGTTCGAACCTCTCCAGGGTGCCTTTGAAGTGAACGCGGACCAGTTTTGAACTTTGTACAAGTCTTTTGCCAATAATATATGAAGACATTGCTCTTATTCATCAGTGGAATGTGGAATTTTGTAATCTAAACTTGGTCTTTGGCAAGCTTGGGAATCAGGTGATTAAGCTAACTCGTGGAGCAGCTGAGTGCTCCGATAAAACCAGATGAAGTTGTCCTTTGGCAAGCTTGGAAATCAGGTGATTAAGCTAACTCGTGGAGCAGCTGAGTGCTCCGATAAAACCAGATGAAGTTGTCGATTGGAAAAGCGCAGTGTCATAGCGATCTCCCTAATTTCTCAGTTTTCAAGCGGTAGTTGAACACGACCCATAGTACCATACTTTACTTCACCAATCATTCGCTTAGACAGTTTCCGTAAACTGGGTTTGAAACAGGATGTAGCAGGCTTCGTGGCTACCGAAAGGGTTTCTTTTGCGTGTTTTACTTTGCTCACAAAACTTACCTTCGCATTCCTTCGGGCCTTAAACTCCAATCCAGTGCACCTGCTGTTGGATGTATACTCCCCTGAGTAATTTGTCGCTTCGGAAGGGAAGGATGACTGTTCAAACGAGAGTAACCTGGGCAGAAGTTGGTCATATCAGTGGCACAGAAAAAGCAGGTGGTTATGATTTCGTTCTAAAGACGTAAGGGGGTTGTAGTTTGAAAGCATTTCCTTCAGAAACAAGCCTGTTTTCAGGCAGGTAGTAGTAGGTCAGAAATCCACGACGTTTTCAAGCATTGTGGTGCCCCGTAAACACCTTAATAACAAAAAAATACCGTGGTAAATCAATCCATCCCTCCGCCTGTTTGACGACAGATAACGGCAAGGGCTAGCTGACAATTCATCCATGTGTTTACTGGTTGGAGCGAGTAGTGTACCTAGCCTTTTCGCAGCCAACAGTATCTTCAGTCCAAAAAATCTTGAAGTAATCACATTAGTAGATACCCATATGAAGAGTTGACAATCTTCTGGGATACCGAATTTCAAGGACATTGAACCTTGTCCCAACGAAGGAAGGACTACTGTTCGGATTAGATACCACTCTATCGTCACAGTAACGAATAATTAGTACTGTCAACGCCCTTTCTCCTTGGTTTAAAACCACTGTCAGTCAGGAGTTTAGATTACTGCGTTGTAAGCTGGTCGATGCAATGTAGTTATTCAACCGGCTAGGTGTAGGACCTCGAGCAATTCCGCGCTGTGTCAGAATTCACGCGTATCTGCTGAGTTGGATGCCGGACAATCTCAACCTGAGCCTTGGAGCATACAGAGTCTATTGGAGTTAGCTGTGACACTGCTTGGAGTTTGCCTCCTAATTTTCATCAACGACCAGCCAAATGATATGTGATTCAATAGCTGTGCTCCCTGATCACGGCAAGATTTTTAGAATCGATCTGGACAGAAGATTAGAGCAATCAGTTCCAGATGCGACGGTACTGCTGAGATCAGTGGTTAATGGAAAACCAACAAATATCCAAGTTTAAAAATGCGCCGGAATGTCGTTCCGTCACACACAATTCATCCACACGTCATCATCATCATCGACAGCACAGTTCAGCACTGATATGTCGGTGCAGTAAAACCATGACTTGTTTGAAGGTTTTACTGTAAATGAACAATAAAAGTACACGAAGATTTGACTCAGTGCTAGTCTAACACAATCATTCCAAGGTGCCTACACCTCCAGACACTTCCTGGCGATCTGGATAGAAACTGACGACAAGAACGCCGTTGACATGGGTTGGCAGTCACAACTTACAGTGTCTTGAACAATGCAGAGGGGATCACAGCGACTTTATTCAGGAAGGCGATTCGCTCAGACAGTACCTTTCATACCCATCTATCAAGTCATAGGTTGAGCACTAATCTGCTTGCGCCACTCTGAATGGGGCACAGAAAACAGCACTCTCTTCGGTGCAGCATGGTTCGTCATAGGCAATACATGGCCCGATCACCACAGCTTCTGGTGCTGGACACATTCCTCGATGGACAACGACTCTGTTGCACAACCGAACAATAGTTTCTGATGTCTCGTTTCGAATTTGCCCTCATCAGTCTACATAGCAATGGCTCTGAGAGAAGATGTATTAGTTCCACTGCTCACCGAGGTCACGCCTATCAACTTTACACCGAAACGGTCCTTACTGTGGTCGGATACACACGTCTCTTCATATTCAGCGGGTAGATTCGGTCAAATTTGCAAACACAGCCCGAGATTCGTACAGCTGTCGCACTACAATCGCGAGTAATACACTTTCCAAGATACGTAAAGCGCTCCACAACTCCGAGTTTCTCTCTTCGGTTTGTAGGTTGCGTATTCAGTGGTTGCATGTCCAGGAGCATGACCTAACAGTCTGTGAGTGCATAACGCATGCCAGTGGTCAGTTCATCCAAAAACACCTGCATCTTCTCCTCATCTTCGAGGTCAAGAAAGATATCGTCTGCACACTGCGGATTGACGAGGTTTCGTCAGCAGCCAGGGATCTGAAGACTTTCCAGTGTTCGTCTCATAATCTCATCGATGAGGAAATTAAATAAGAATCGAGAGAGTAAGCAACCTTTGCGGACACCATTTTGGGTACGGAAGATTTGCTGAGCTCTCTGTGAAGAGCCTAAGGAAAGACCGAGAGCTTTAGTAGACATCGCGATGCAGAAGGCTTTTGCTACCGAAAACAGCCGTACCCTATACCAACTGGTACGATCGGCTCACCCTAGGAAAGCAACAGTCAGTGAAACGATAGGTAAAAAAGACGGCTCAATAATTTTTCGCAAGACTACCGACTGGAAAAATGCGTCAAGACTTTTGAGCAACAGTTTAGCTGGCCTCCTGCAAACTAGCCTGTGGAGATACTACATACGAGCGAACGAAATGTAAACTTTAATCGTACGTCGGAAGAAGAAATAAAATACGAAATATCCGCACTGGAACGCGAGAGGTCACCAGGATCGGACGGTCTGTATCTAGCCCTCTTCAAAGAAAACGAAGAAGCCATGATAACCCAACTGACAAAGTTCATTGGTGTGATATGGAGTGAAGAGAAAGGGTCTGCATAATAAGGCATGTTGACAGTTATCACTGTATTCAAAAGGTCGTTGTGTAAAAACTACTGTGGCGTCATCCTATTGGCCGTGGCGTCGAAGCTTCTGTCTGGTCTTAGCCCTCGAAGGTTGACTGAACACAGAGAGACAGACTCGTGAAAACCCAGCTGAGTCCCATCCTTCAGGAGGATGCATCGACCACATTTCCACCCTCCGACAATTTTGGAACAGTGACACTGCCCCCAACGCCTTCTTCTTCTCATTGAAGACGAGAACAATTTGTTCTCCTTTCCCTGATTGACAAGTGTTTCGTCAGCGGCTATTAGAACACCAGGATTTTGAAGACCTCTACTGTTCGTCTCATTATCTCGTCCATCCCGAAGGATTCGATACCATTCATTAAAACCACTTTTTGAAAGAAAGTTCTCCATACAGACCTACTTGTTTGAAATTGTGAGAGTACTGTCTTCCATGAAATTCCTTGTTGAAAAGAGCACTGAGGATAATAGAAAGGGTCAACCGAGTTTAACGCGCCTGGGACATCCAGGATTTTGGATCTTTTATGTGTATGTGATTATTCTAGCACTTGACAGAGTGTGAAAATTCGGCGAACGTAGTCCTCACCAGGCCGGAATCCGGTTGACCTTTTCCGAGTCAATGGCTTGAAGACCACCAGAAGCCGACGAAGGGCAATTAACGCGAAGAGTCTCGTTAAGATTGGGGTCAGGTCGATTCCAGTGTGTTTTTCTCAATCATCGAGAGCTCCTTTATAAAAAAACACACACTCTCACCGAATCTCCCAACCTTTTTGGAATGGTGTTCTCTTCCCAGTCAAGTAAATCAGGCAAGTGTTGACTGAGGACTTCAATCCATCATTGAACAATGTGGGTTGGAGGTCATCAGGACCAGAAACTCGGCGACGTCCTGGAGAACACATGTATTCATAAACCTCCCAGGCCGTATGGCTTCTGAGTTTACTGTCCAGGGTTCTACTTCAGTTGCAACATCTAAGTGAACGGCAACAGGTGGTCACAATTATTGCTGTTCAATGTGTGGTCGAGACGTCCCCAATTGTTCAGAATGTTCACGCGAACTTGACACCTGATGGTTCCGTTCACAGGAGGCTTCCGTGGACTGATCACTCGGATCAACTGAAATACTTTTCGGGTATTCCCGGCTTTCTGGGCCTCTCCCATTTTCTTAGTCTCCCGTGTCCTCCAGGCTTCACTGTTGGCGGACAGGCCAGGACGCCTTGGTGAATTATGCTTGAGGCCATTGAAAGCACTTCTTTGACATTCAGGCGGTTGCCTCTGTTCATCTGATACCCAGCGCTTGTGCGCACCTGGTAGCACCGACATACAGGCAAAAACCCCACCACTGTGCAAAGATGTGGCGATCGTTTTCCAGTGTGAGCTGACATCCGACGGTGGAGCATTTGGAAGAGAGTCCAAAAGACGATTCTGGTAATTTCGTCTAAATTCGAAATCAGTCAGCCCTTGAGTAGTTAAGGCACCTGTCGACACCTTACGTGACCCTGTAAAACGAGGAACCAAAGTGACTCTGGACGAGCGTGTAGTCGGAATCCATAAATGGGCAGTTGGTTATTGATCCGCGCCATCGTAACTGATGTCGATGGGATCAGTTTGCGTCAATGGATGGCGCGCCGTTCGAGGATGCCAAGCGGTCTTTTCATCAAGGTACAAACAGGATTGCGACTCGGTCAATTAAATAGAGAATCCACCTTACAAGTGAAGCGCCACTTTATGCCGAAATTTCGTGAATCAATGTTCAGCTGTTTCATCTCTGTTGGAATCCGTCAGCAGCACATACGTCCACAGGGAATTGGACCAGCAAACACCCTGATGGGAGTTCAAGTCCAACTCATGTGGAGACGGGATGGGTTGATCATCATATATATATCCACCAAGCTGATCAATGTACAAAACGATGTGCTGCATGGAAAATACAAGAAGCTGGCTATCTCGTAACACGTGAAGGGTGGGCACGAGCCAGAAGCGGTCAAACAATGACTTGGCAGCGAAGTATAAAAGCCATTACCAGCAAACCCAGCTGCGCTGGTCACTGCCGTCTTCCTGGACGGGAACCCCTAGACGGGCCACATCAATTGTTAGAGACATTGTCAGAAATGCCCAGTCGCGCCTTCAATGGCACTTGTGAATCCAAGCTGTTGCCTTCAATGCATAGCTCCCTTCCCAATTCCCCCACTTAACAGCCCACTGACAGTGCTGTATTGACGCACCAATTTAGCAGCTATCGCCACCAATACGCAGCTACCTACCTCACCTCCCCAAATCATCGGTGAACGGAACTGTGGCAGCTACAACCACTGTACGACAAGTACACGATTCTTACAGCTGACGAAATTTATTTCTGTTTGTGGGTTCATTAATCTGACCGTGGCGCGAACAGCCTGCACGCCACGTTAAAATAATCGGAAATAGGCTATCAGCTATTCGGTGCACAACAGCGACGCTACGTGAAACAAGCCCAAGGGTTGAGATACTGCCAAGTTTCCCAAGGCTAGACTCGAGAAGTCGAGATGTTGGATCCGGTTTGGACCGACGGACCTTCCGGTCAGTAGGTTCGTGCCTTTACGACTGAGCTGTTCCGAAGTCCGATATTTTGAATCCACAAATTGTTGTGTTAGGAAAAATTGATTTCTATGTGCTTCTGCTGACTACATCGGGGGCAGACGTCGTAAGGTGGATTTCACGTGCATCTTAGTGATGCCTGTCATCATTTGCGTCCAGTTAGTTTTCGGCGTGTCTGGATTGAAGGCTGATACCAAAGGAGAAGCATATCCTACCTGCAATTATCACTGCATTCATGCGACAGCGCTCGTCGCTTTCCTCTTTAGTGTGACGAACCTCCTAATCTTGGCATTTACTGGTGAGCAAACCAGGAACCTCGTTCTTAAGTGTTCAACCATACCCGGAAAGCGGGAAATCAGCCGCTGAGGAACCCCCGGTCTCCGTACTACGAAAACCCGCATTACAAAGTGGTCTGAAGTTAGAGTCGTACCGTCCTCTGTCATAAGAATGTAAAGCGAGTAAGGTGTTTCCCTCCGGCAACCACCATGTCCATTTTACGGAAGCACCGATGATGGATGGCTTAGAAAATGTTGGCCCCAAAAACTTCACGCTACGATCGCTCAAAGTTAACCGTGACCGCCGGCGCATTATTCAATACAGTCGAAATGCTTTTGAAACCAAAGAGTCTGGTGCTTCTGAGAGGGCGCTTGTTGTGCACAGTCGCATTAGGAGTGACAAAATAATGACTTACTCTCTGTGCCCTCTGGCTGTACCAGCCCTGCAACCAAGTGAGTCAGACTACTGAATCATTGACTGGTTTTGGTATACAGATGAAACAGGGAATGACTCCCTCAGTTATGTGCTGAATACCCGTTTTATCTAGCCAGCACAAACTTCTAACACAGGCACTAACATCGTATCACCCTATCGACGCTAGTTGTGAGCCCATTTGAACCATGTGGCAATGAGCTAATGGTCGAGATCTTCGATACTCAATTGTTGCTCAATTTGGACTATATCACTTAACTCCGATCACAGGACTGTGCGCGTAAGCTGTAGGGGGATTGGGCCCCTTCCTTTCCATTGGCCTTCCTCGTAAACCCGCTTTCGTTTCCTGAGGTATCCGTTCGCCCCTTTCAGCGCGTCCCCTCTGATTCGAGCACCCAATTGAGACTCAGATTCGCTAAATATGCCCAAATATGCATTCAAATGTCGGAGCTTCTATCTCGAGGGAACAGGGAACTTAGGGAATCATAAAACTCTTCATTCGTGCTTTCACAGCTACGGTCGCTTGGTGTGTAAGCAGACGAGGAATTCCCAAACTTGAGACTCCTTTATGGACGTTGACAGACAAAACGCACAGAGTAACAACCAATGAATATTCAGCTGAGCAAGGGTATTTCTGCCCGGCAGATTAGGGGGCTATGGACGCCAGGACATACTGTCGTAGCGCCATACCACCTCCATAGGTGCGCAACGGGAAACGAAGGTAGTGTGGTGGGGCAGAGTTCAACCACTATTTTTGCATATTAAATTCAAGTGACCAACACACATACTGACCAAATACGACCTGGATTAGGAAATCATAATAATTGATAACTTGCACAACCTGAGTACGTTTGTACCACATCCAGCTTTCAGAAGAAACTACACTTCCAAACCTGTCACAGAGTCCCCGGAAATATCGCAACCCTAGGTGCAAACAAACATTGCTCACAGTAAACCCAATCAATGGAGCAATACCGCCTGTGTACTTAGGTAAAATCTTGTTGTCTCTAGCCCTAGAACGTTACCCAATTTCTTTTGAATATTTCGGATATGCTGCAACCCTTACGGCATCACGATGGTTTCAACATGCACCATCCTCTAAACTACACCAGTAGCCATGTCGTAAATATAGAGCTGTCTCGAACTGCCAAGAAAACAACAAAATCACAAGTTTAGACACCAAAGAATCTCATTAGCTGCGTTTTCAATGGTCTTATGAGTAGATTCCCACATGAAAGCATACTGCGATGTCTCGAATAGCGTACCAACTGAAACACAAAAGAAGCTCATTAGCTGAAACAGTACCAATAGGGGAAGGCGAAACCTCAAGCGACCGTTGTTGTAATTTTGCATTTCCTGCGCAGGGGCACCAAGGGTTCCGGAGTTGCTCTAAAAACGACGTTTCAAGGGAAGCATCAATCAACCATCGACAGATATCAAGCTAACTCGAGACACATCCACATTACTTGGAACAATACTTCACATGACAAGGCGACGCGCTCACACCCACAAATTCGACAGCATTCGGCTTTCACACAACTATGTACACGCTAATGCTGTCGCACTCGTACATACAGCATCCCATTCGTCATTCGCATCGGTTGGGAATAGCCTTTCAAGCCCTAATACCATTCATCTACGTGCGGAAGACAGCTTCAGTTCACAGCCAGGCAGACATTTGTTATAGTCAATCAAACATACCGTTCTGATTGGCTGGAATTCTACCTTATTTTTGGACGGCCGGTTCGCTATGTCCCGGTGTGATTCTAGCGGGTTTGTCTCGTTGCGGTCTACCCTGTAACAACCTATCATCATGTCTGGACGCGGTAAGGGTGGTAAAGGACTCGGGAAAGGAGGTGCGAAACGCCATCGCAAGGTTCTCCGGGATAACATCCAGGGGATCACGAAGCCGGCCATCCGCCGTCTGGCTCGCCGAGGTGGTGTGAAGCGCATCTCCGGTCTGATCTACGAGGAAACCCGTGGTGTCCTGAAGGTGTTCCTTGAGAACGTCATCCGTGACGCCGTCACCTACACCGAGCACGCCAAGCGAAAGACCGTCACTGCCATGGACGTTGTGTACGCTTTGAAACGGCAAGGTCGCACTCTGTACGGCTTCGGTGGTTAATTCCGCTTTGGCCATTTTTTCCGCACGAGAACGCACAACGGCCCTATTTAGGGCCACCACAATGTGACTTGAGTCTTGGTTTTCCTCACTTACAGGGCGATCGGTGCTTGTGTATCTTAGTGCACTAACTTGGGTTTGTTCGACAGGTCTTACTGGGGCGGAGCCTGTTTTTATCCGCCTGATATTTTAGGGCCGTTTGGTCTGCAATCTGGTAACAGTAGTACTGCCGTATTCCTCCTCGCCCTAAAGACTGGCTTCCCTGAGTCGTCCGTGCTGTGGGAATTGGGAGGTGTCGGCGTTGCCTGTCCCCTCGTGCGTAATGCTTCCTCGGGTGGGCGGAGGTCTGACAATGATGAGACGCGGGGGACTTGGTGACGAAGTAAAGGAATGACGCCTCTAAGGTGAGAATGCGATAGTTACGTGGTCACCGTTGTTACTCCTATCTGGTAGGTAACCACGTACCTCCCTGAGACTTCAGTGCCTGCTGTTCGGCGTTCTGCTTATGACAGCCTGGTAACGGTAGAACTGCCGTGTTCCTCGCTGAGTCGCCTGTGCCGTGGAAATTGGGAGGTGACGGCGTTGCCTGTTCCCCTCGTATCATGGTCCCGCGGGTGGGTACCAGGCTACGGTCGTTAAGCGGTCACCGTTGTTACTATTATTTGGTAGACTTAGTATCCACGATACATGTACATCATGAGCATCCTACTGCGATCGCGCCCGTGTCGGGACCGTCGGACTGAACCCAGTTACTGGTTCTCTGATCAGGGATAGTAGTTGAGTAGTGTGCGGTCGACAGCGTAGAATTACAAGTGAGGCTGCGTGGCTTTCTGAAATCAGGAACGAGTAAGCAGCAAACTACGTGCAGAGGTGCTGATATGGGTCCTCGGACACCAATTGGACAGCTTAAAGGGACGATGGCGCAAAAGCGTAGGTCCCGAGCCGAAAAGAAAACCGGGTGTGGGACGTATTTGGCGCTAATTGGTTTTGCCTGCGGTTCAACTGACGGGGTGGTGCTCGCCAAACGCATGTTCGGGTCTAACCCCACTTAGGACAAAATTGCAACGGGTACTGTCATGTATGGTGCGGTGCAAGTTAACACGAAAAATGAGGATGTTATCTCAATGCCTCCTCGTCTGCTGCAGGCGCAAATGTCGCGGGAAATTCCCCAAAACATGCTTAATCCCAGTGTACCATGTTCGCGTAGTTTTGCAATTCGGAGGCTCCAAGTCATTCGCCCCAGATTACTGATGTGTGGCTCAAGACAACGCGTTTCCTCCGTGTGCGTATTCCATGTAGATTGCAACTATGTACCCAAATTACACAGTGGCGGCCACAATCCTTTGAAATAGCGAGAAGTTTTGGGAGCTGTTTCAGAGTACGCGGCTGCATTATCCAGGTCCGCTGCGAACTCAGGTTGATTCTGAGTGACTCAATCAACCATTAATCATCTTGGATCCCACAAGTCCAAGTCCTTGGTTCTCCTGGGTTTTTGTTTTAGCCGTTTTTGAGCTGTCTGAGATAGATCTGCACCTGGTACGGTCAATTCTGATAGGGAGCGACTCGTATGCGTCCATTCAGCAAAGACCATTTCATTACCAATTATTGCTGGTTGACCACATTACGTCTCACCAGTACTAGTGAGAACAGTCGGTATGATGAGGCCTCCAGTGGAAGTCTCAAATCAGATCTTGAGAGTCCTCGCATGTAACATTCATGTGTGTCCAATTGCCTCTCGTGCGGTGCATTGCGCGGCACTGGTGTGAATCTCTACCCAAGACCGTCGGTATGTCAAAACTCATTATCTCGCGCGCCAGAAATTTCACAAGCAATGCTCGCGTAATTATTCCCCATCATAAAGCTTTTGCGTGCCTTTTATTCCCTCCTGACTCTCCCTTTTGTTACTGGTTGCTTTTTCAGTTTTCGTGCTCAGATTTGTTTTATAAGCGAGTGTCGGAAAAGGGACAAGTAATGAAGTGTCCCTCTTGACATATTAAGTGAAAGTTTGTTGGAAGCTCTTAACCGCCTACCCCCCAGGTGGGCGGAGACTCCGGATTACCTTCAGTATTCTGTTCTCCTTGAACGTCAACCTGTAGGCAACTGGTGGGATACATTCGCCCCCAAATTATGTTGGTGTTAACCGATGGCCCAACTGGTGGTTTGACACCAAAATAAATTTCATGGGTTGTGTACAATTTTGGCTGCGATTTGAACACAGTGTCAGCGAAATCTCCAGCTGAGTCTACCTGGTGAGCCCCAAGATTTATCAAATAGGGCGATCGGTGCTTGTGTATCTTAGTGCACTAACTTGGGTTTGTTCGACAGGTCTTACTGGGGCGGAGCCTGTTTTTATCCGCCTGATATTTTAGGGCCGTTTGGTCTGCAATCTGGTAACAGTAGTACTGCCGTATTCCTCCTCGCCCTAAAGACTGGCTTCCCTGAGTCGTCCGTGCTGTGGGAATTGGGAGGTGTCGGCGTTGCCTGTCCCCTCGTGCGTAATGCTTCCTCGGGTGGGCGGAGGTCTGACAATGATGAGACGCGGGGGACTTGGTGACGAAGTAAAGGAATGACGCCTCTAAGGTGAGAATGCGATAGTTACGTGGTCACCGTTGTTACTCCTATCTGGTAGGTAACCACGTACCTCCCTGAGACTTCAGTGCCTGCTGTTCGGCGTTCTGCTTATGACAGCCTGGTAACGGTAGAACTGCCGTGTTCCTCGCTGAGTCGCCTGTGCCGTGGAAATTGGGAGGTGACGGCGTTGCCTGTTCCCCTCGTATCATGGTCCCGCGGGTGGGTACCAGGCTACGGTCGTTAAGCGGTCACCGTTGTTACTATTATTTGGTAGACTTAGTATCCACGATACATGTACATCATGAGCATCCTACTGCGATCGCGCCCGTGTCGGGACCGTCGGACTGAACCCAGTTACTGGTTCTCTGATCAGGGATAGTAGTTGAGTAGTGTGCGGTCGACAGCGTAGAATTACAAGTGAGGCTGCGTGGCTTTCTGAAATCAGGAACGAGTAAGCAGCAAACTACGTGCAGAGGTGCTGATATGGGTCCTCGGACACCAATTGGACAGCTTAAAGGGACGATGGCGCAAAAGCGTAGGTCCCGAGCCGAAAAGAAAACCGGGTGTGGGACGTATTTGGCGCTAATTGGTTTTGCCTGCGGTTCAACTGACGGGGTGGTGCTCGCCAAACGCATGTTCGGGTCTAACCCCACTTAGGACAAAATTGCAACGGGTACTGTCATGTATGGTGCGGTGCAAGTTAACACGAAAAATGAGGATGTTATCTCAATGCCTCCTCGTCTGCTGCAGGCGCAAATGTCGCGGGAAATTCCCCAAAACATGCTTAATCCCAGTGTACCATGTTCGCGTAGTTTTGCAATTCGGAGGCTCCAAGTCATTCGCCCCAGATTACTGATGTGTGGCTCAAGACAACGCGTTTCCTCCGTGTGCGTATTCCATGTAGATTGCAACTATGTACCCAAATTACACAGTGGCGGCCACAATCCTTTGAAATAGCGAGAAGTTTTGGGAGCTGTTTCAGAGTACGCGGCTGCATTATCCAGGTCCGCTGCGAACTCAGGTTGATTCTGAGTGACTCAATCAACCATTAATCATCTTGGATCCCACAAGTCCAAGTCCTTGGTTCTCCTGGGTTTTTGTTTTAGCCGTTTTTGAGCTGTCTGAGATAGATCTGCACCTGGTACGGTCAATTCTGATAGGGAGCGACTCGTATGCGTCCATTCAGCAAAGACCATTTCATTACCAATTATTGCTGGTTGACCACATTACGTCTCACCAGTACTAGTGAGAACAGTCGGTATGATGAGGCCTCCAGTGGAAGTCTCAAATCAGATCTTGAGAGTCCTCGCATGTAACATTCATGTGTGTCCAATTGCCTCTCGTGCGGTGCATTGCGCGGCACTGGTGTGAATCTCTACCCAAGACCGTCGGTATGTCAAAACTCATTATCTCGCGCGCCAGAAATTTCACAAGCAATGCTCGCGTAATTATTCCCCATCATAAAGCTTTTGCGTGCCTTTTATTCCCTCCTGACTCTCCCTTTTGTTACTGGTTGCTTTTTCAGTTTTCGTGCTCAGATTTGTTTTGTAAGCGAGTGTCGGAAGAGGGACGAAAGATGAAGTGTCCGTCTTGACATAATAAGTGTAAGTTTGTTGGAAGCTCTTAACCGCCTACCCCCCAGGTGGGCGGAGACTCCGGATTACCTTCAGTATTCTGTTCTCCTTGAACGTCAACCTGTAGGCAACTGGTGGGATACATTCGCCCCCAAATTATGTTGGTGTTAACCGATGGCCCAACTGGTGGTTTGACACCAAAATAAATTTCATGGGTTGTGTACAATTTTGGCTGCGATTTGAACACAGTGTCAGCGAAATCTCCAGCTGAGTCTACCTGGTGAGCCCCAAGATTTATCAAATAGGTATTGGGTAGCCGGATTCTTTTCAGCCCCAACTCGTGCTCTGGATAGCCTTACCTTGGTGCTAGAATTGACCTTCTGTTCGGCAGTGAAGCATCAGTGTCAACACTGATGTTGCTGTCTTTGATGATGATGATTCTGTTACGATCGCTAGGTAGCTGTGCCCGGGCGCTCCTCGTGTTTAGTGCCAGCCATGAGGCGACATTTCGCATGCGCTGTAAGAATCAACTGTTTAGTCATGCGTACCGAAGTAAACTAGAGGGGCTGTCAGTTAACTCCAACAGAGTGGCTCAGATTATGCTGACTGGTCGAAGGGCGATTTCCGTGCTATTCCAAATCTGCTTTATATTGTAGTGTTTTTAGTTATGATTTCATCCGTCCTCCTCTATTTCATTCTATCTGCAAGAAACCCACTCACTCTTATACTCCGGACATTCCTCAGTGTTAAGCTTACAACGGTGCTATGGTTAACTATCCGTTACCATCGTTGTGCAAACCTCGGTGACTGATGGATTGCACTGCTAGCCATAGGGTCTGTCAAGGGTGTCCCTCTTAAGTGGTGTTGATCACCGGATACCCCCTGCATACATTGTGGGTTCAGCGGTACACAGCAGAACTGAAACTTAGTGAAGGTCGTTTGGGCGTAATGGTGGCTTAAGTAAGGCGCAGTCCAGCTCACTCTGGGATTGACACCAGTTACCGGACGTTCGGGTGGGTACACACACCCCTCACCACAAGCTTTATATGGCATTTCCTGTTGCCCATGAGTGTTTATCCGCTTCCAACAATGTTCCAACAAGAACATACGATAGTGTTTTCCAGATCGCGTTGTCAGGTCAGTACATATATAATGGTTAGAACAGAGATAAATAGCGAGTAGTTACTAAATTAGGAAACGTACGATTTAAGTGGCAGCGAAATCCAAGTCGCTCCTAATTAGATGCTCTGAGGCGGTCAATGTGGCCGTTATCCGACTGGGTTAATCGATTCAAGCCAAATGAACAGGCTTATACTTATCGATTTTGATGACAATTGCAGAAATCACACACAAGTTTTGCCACTGTCATCAAGTCATATCGTTGAATCGATATTGATCGACTATTTGGTAGTCGACATATGACGTCAAACGACTCCTATCGGACTGACCACGTGATCTGTGTCAATTATGTGTGGCGTGATCTACCGTTTGGTTGAACCGCTGGGTCTAGTGATGCTTTGAAAAGAGAGATGCTCACGTATTCTCTTAGACAGATTTCTTGTCGTGCGTCCCGCATGTTCTGCTGAATAGCGGGATAAGGACTACGCAAACAATCTGGTTGAGGCCTGACATATTGTATTTGAGGTTAATTTGTAAATCAAAATGGCAGAGTTGTGGACGGAAACAAGAGCTCTAGGGATTGAAACAAGCGGTGATTGACTGTGTCAGTCAACAGACCGCCTTTATTGGGTGGATTCAAATAGATTGGATTCATTTAACGGGTCGCAACGGACGGCAGGACAGGACATTCGGACATATTCTTGGTATAATTCTCTCTGGATAACCGTTATTTCTGGGCGCGTTGGCAGTATGATCCAACTCAAAGTCCAGAAGGGCGATTTCCGTGCTATTCCAAATCTGCTTTATATTGTAGTGTTTTTAGTTATGATTTCATCCGTCCTCCTCTATTTCATTCTATCTGCAAGAAACCCACTCACTCTTATACTCCGGACATTCCTCAGTGTTAAGCTTACAACGGTGCTATGGTTAACTATCCGTTACCATCGTTGTGCAAACCTCGGTGACTGATGGATTGCACTGCTAGCCATAGGGTCTGTCAAGGGTGTCCCTCTTAAGTGGTGTGGATCACCGGATACTCCCCTGCATACATTGTGGGTTCAGCGGTACACAGCAGAACTGAAACTTAGTGAAGGTCGTTTGGGCGTAATGGTGGCTTAAGTAAGGCGCAGTCCAGCTCACTCTGGGATTGACACCAGTTACCGGACGTTCGGGTGGGTACACACACCCCTCACCACAAGCTTTATATGGCATTTCCTGTTGCCCATGAGTGTTTATCCGCTTCCAACAATGTTCCAACAAGAACATACGATAGTGTTTTCCAGATCGCGTTGTCAGGTCAGTACATATATAATGGTTAGAACAGAGATAAATAGCGAGTAGTTACTAAATTAGGAAACGTACGATTTAAGTGGCAGCGAAATCCAAGTCGCTCCTAATTAGATGCTCTGAGGCGGTCAATGTGGCCGTTATCCGACTGGGTTAATCGATTCAAGCCAAATGAACAGGCTTATACTTATCGATTTTGATGACAATTGCAGAAATCACACACAAGTTTTGCCACTGTCATCAAGTCATATCGTTGAATCGATATTGATCGACTATTTGGTAGTCGACATATGACGTCAAACGACTCCTATCGGACTGACCACGTGATCTGTGTCAATTATGTGTGGCGTGATCTACCGTTTGGTTGAACCGCTGGGTCTAGTGATGCTTTGAAAAGAGAGATGCTCACGTATTCTCTTAGACAGATTTCTTGTCGTGCGTCCCGCATGTTCTGCTGAATAGCGGGATAAGGACTACGCAAACAATCTGGTTGAGGCCTGACATATTGTATTTGAGGTTAATTTGTAAATCAAAATGGCAGAGTTGTGGACGGAAACAAGAGCTCTAGGGATTGAAACAAGCGGTGATTGACTGTGTCAGTCAACAGACCGCCTTTATTGGGTGGATTCAAATAGATTGGATTCATTTAACGGGTCGCAACGGACGGCAGGACAGGACATTCGGACATATTCTTGGTATAATTCTCTCTGGATAACCGTTATTTCTGGGCGCGTTGGCAGTATGATCCAACTCAAAGTCCAATGCATCCGCAATGCAAACCCACCTCAATCGTTATGACAGGCCACTCTTAAAGTGCATGTTACTTCAACATTTGCGGGCCGCAGCAACTCAGAACTCATCCATAACATTTTCTATCAGTGTTTTAAACTCTCTTCCAGTGAATTTTGTCCCAAATAGCGAAAATCTCGGATCAGTGTCCATAACCTTTCATCTGGACCCATTCTGTATCGGGATGTTTGATGACGCTGACAATGCGCCTCTATTGGAGACCAAATGAATTAGCAGATGATAGGATAACGTTCATGTTACCGATTTCGTGAACTTGTCACGAAACATGCACATGCTCCTCCGGAATTCTGCGTAAGAACCAAACCCAGACCATACTGATGATAAGGGCTTTTCCTGAAGGGTGGTACGTATCCCGAAGTAAAGTGCTATTTTCATCACCAGGAAGAATGTTTTAATTTATCGGTTGGATGCGGGATTACTCCGTAGAAGCTCAACTCTGTAACAGAAGAGGTGTTTTAAGGTCTTGTTCCTACCTTTGTCGCAACACGGATTACAAGTTTGTGGCCCTGCCTACTTCCAAAGACGGATCACTGTGGGGTAGTCATTTCCTTTCCTAGAAAGTGGTGGGGTTTATGCACTAAATTACGGTTGACGAGCATTGTTATTTGGTGGGTCGTGGTGCCTCGCGCCAGAGGATCAAATTAATAGACGTACAAACGTGTCTGATAGGAACAATTATGCCTTAACGCACACTGGGAATATGAAATAATCTGAGAATGAACTATGGACTGTACGCACCTAACAGCGGGGAATAGTTGCCATGCTTTTGATCTGCACAACCCGAAAGCTCATCATCATCATCAGCTATAGGAACCACGTACTTACCGAAGAGTGGTTGTATTTGCCACATTTTCATTTACCGAGGATTTTGGGAAGTGGAGTAGGTAACTGGACATTAGAGGCGGAATCTGGTATAACTGGTACATAAATATGTGTTTGTCAGTGGACCTTTTCATTGGAGAGATTGGGAGGGGAACTATGCCACTGACGGCGTGACTGGGCCATGTCTGACAAAGTTTCTAACCACTGATGTGTCGCGCTTCGCAGTCTCCATCCAGCGAGATGGCAATGACCAGCGCAACTGAGTTTGCTGGTAATGGCTTTCATACTTCGTTGCTAAGTCATCGTTTAACATCCACTGGTTCGTTCCTACCCTTCACGTGGTTGTGCGAAAAGGGCCCTTTGAGGAAGTCGGTCAACTGACTGACTGCGTAGCACGTGGCCAGGCCAGCGCAACCTATGCAGGGTAAGATCAGTTCAGCTGTCACGGGCGAGTTGTTTCTTTCGAAAACCAGTCCGCGTACTTTGGGATTACCAATCCGGGGTTCCCACCAGACCTTATGGGTAGCATTTCGTTAGGAAAGCATGTTGCGATATATCAAACGCCGGAGCAAATAAAATACGAGGTGGCCTCTGTGCAGCACACTTTTGCGACCTTATGAGTAGCATTTCGTCAGGAAAGCATGCAAATGAAATACGAGGTGGCCTCTGTGCAGCACACTCAGTTGATGAGTAGTATAAATGAAAGATGCAGATGAGATTCTCAAATAGGTGTGGAACTGAGTGCAATTCATGGGTCGCGCACTCCTTCATTTTCATGGCTTTATTGTTTGGTTGAGCCTTATTCAGGGACATATGCAATGCAAAACCAGTTAATTCGGAAACATTCAATTCGACTGGTCGTTAGAATGCACAACCATGATAAAGGGATACCACAGGCAGGTTTTACTTAAACAGATCCACAGGAAAACAGTTGTCCTCAGTGGAGATTTTGCTGGCTTCCCAGAAAATGCATTAGTTGACAATGCTGAATCGAATGGATGGACTTTCCCGCTCTCACGGTCGCGTCACTGCGATGTCAACGTGAGCTGAATCCACTGTTCTATTCACTCTTCAAGCCATCTGTCAGTTTTCATACGGGCAAACAAACACTGATTATGTGTACAGATAAGACATGACACCAGGATCAGTTTGACCCTGCTGATAAGCCTACTCTGAGTGAATGCATCCCGTTCCTGTTTCACTGAACATTCCGTACAAAATTGTTCAAGACGTGAACCACACAATCTCAAATTGTTATCTGAACATGACTATCACAGTCGAGTTGGTCTCGGCTACATACATTGTTTCACACCAGGATGTAACGTTCGGGGAGAGTCAGACTATGTCAGTTAGTTAGTCACGGCCGCTCAGGAAGGCTTTTCGACATTGGGAACTCAATATTAAGTCCAAATAGCACACACAAAACGCGTTTTTCGCCCAACTGAGTACTGATGATTTAGCCTCTTGGGGAGACGGTACATCTGCAGCCTACTTTCCAAGCTTGGCGAACAGATCAATTACCACCAGTCAGATGTACTCATTACAGATTTGAACAGTTGATCAATTTATTCTAAAGGAGGAAGGTTGTGGGACTTGAATCACGTGGATTACATCGTGTTTTTATTCGTCTGAACTAGCATATCAAGAGTCACACTGTTGTGGTAATGAACTGGTGCGCAAGCATCTGCTTCGTAACGAATCCTCGAGCCGATTAAACTTACCGGGTTTAAGTGTTCCGGACACATACTACACGTGGCTACTCAAGGTGTCGTATTTTGTTCTAGGACCTGTTGGCGAGGTGTCTGCGAGGGGTAGGATAAGGTCCACGTAAAAAACAGGTTTTATACAAGCTTGATCAACACCAATGAGGGTGAGGCTGGTAGTGGATTGACAGAGTCGACAGAATGAAGTTTTCTGTACACATGCAACGTCTTCGTTGACATTGGCCACATAAACTAAGTTATCGGCGCTACAGATGTCTTGAACAGAGATCAGATTGCTCAGAATACACAAGAACTGATCTGTTCCTCTTGCGGCGCTGTTAAGAGAATACGCAATAGATTTCGGTAAATGCTATCGTTTGAATGCCAGTTATGTTTCACAGAAGACCATCGTGGGTTGTTGAAGAGTTTTCAGTTCATGAGTAGTGTTTTGTGTTTGGAGGACGGATGGGATATCGACCCTTCTGACTATTCGTTGGAAATGGGTGAACAGTCGATGCCATTGACACAGTAGTGTAGGTTGATGGCTGCCATTCCAAGGAAATTCAATCAATATAAAATGACTCTTCAGCTAATTGTTTACAATAGTCCCCTATGCATGTGTATGACCATGTTCTTTTTGGGGAAATCAGGAAGCGATTAATTTTGGCCGCATAAGATTTTCATGCGGTTTAACCACTGTTACAGTGAAAGGATAACTCACAGCGGAGAAATACATATCCGAATTTAGTTTCGTCATAGCAAGTGCTAATAATCTATTAAAGTTTGGTACCTTAACTGGCCAGTGCTTATCGATTTCTGTCGCCTTTTTGGAATGTGAGTGACCAAATTTGCCCTGATCTACAAGTGTAAGACGACTGGTGCAAGGCTTCCATTTCAGATTTCAGTGTGTGAGTACAAAATTACGCGTTTTCGAGCACCTGAGCTAAGCAATCCAAGCTACTTGTTATGTGTGCGACATCCATATAGGAGTCAACCTCAGTAAAGTGAGTAAGGAGTTGTATCCTATACTTCGGGGCATAATACGATCTCCACATTGTTTATACTATGTGACCAATGGGCGGAGTACAATGGTTGCTGTAAGCAGGTGGGGAGGCCATTCGAAAAAAAACTCGGGATTTACAAGAATATCCCATGGAGTAACCGAGGTAACCTCAACGACAAATTGAAAGCGAAGGTGACAAATCATAGGACCAACCTCCGAATGCAGCCCCATCGGAAGAGCTTTTATTACAAAGTGCAAGCCCCTTCAAGCGCTTCTAGCATTGATCGTGAGTATTATAATGACATTATGGTGCGTCAGCGCTGCGCTTGCGCTTGACAGTAGCAGCCTACTCGGTTCGAAGTCACAGAAAGTCGCACGCTCGATTCGCTCTTCCTTCATTGACCTACGTGTCCCAGTTTAAGTTTGCAAGTCAGACGACTCAGTAGCCTGATGTTGTGTAACAGGAGCCAACACGTAGGGAGAAGGAAAAAGTACCAAGACTGTGTGGGGTGCATGAGAAGATCGAAATACTTATTATTGCCACTGACTGCAATAAGAATGCACCGGGAACGGGGCGTCTCAACAGTACAAATTAGTGGAACACATCACACCTGGTTTCGCTTAATCCGCACGAAGTTGCAGAATGCAAAGTGCAGTCATAACCTCGCGGTTGCTTAGACCACACGGGGCACGACAGCAGAACGCGGCCGCTGCGAAGGATAAGTTAAATGTGCTGGGACATTCAACCACAGCAAGGCGCTTCAAGGTTTTGGGATGAAGGGCTTAGTAGTTTCTCTTTTTCTCTGCAGTACTCCCGTGTTTTATTGTATTTATTTTCCACGTCCTCATCACGTCATCATGGCTTCTGAGCAAACGCAGACACCCGAGATAGACAACGTTGTTTATGTTAAGTTGCCTGAATTCGGTGCTCGTGATCCTAGGCTATGGTTCGCTCAACTTGAGGCTATTTTTGAATCGCGTCGCATTACCTCGCAGAGCAGCAGATACAACTATGTGGTAGGATGCTTACCAGACTTTGTTGCCCGAGTTGCTAAATTAATATACACTCGACCATCCACCGATCCGTATGATGTTCTCAAAGCAGCTATCATTTCTCGCGCCGCTTCCAGCGATGAACAGAATCTGCGGAAACTTTTCTCCGGTGTTGAGGTCGGCGACAAAATACCATCACAACATCTTCGCCACATGATGCACCTACAAGGTAAACATCCGGTCAACGATGCGGTTTTGAAAGAGATTTGGCACTAAAGCCTCCCTGCTGAAGTTCGTCTCGGTGTGAAAATCCCCGGATGGCACGCACTAAGCAAACTGCACGGAAGTCCACTGGTGGCAAGGCCCCGAGGAAGCAGCTCGCCACAAAGGCCGCCCGCAAGAGCGCGCCGGCGACTGGTGGTGTGAAGAAGCCTCATCGATACAGGCCCGGCACCGTCGCACTGCGCGAAATTCGTCGTTACCAGAAGAGCACTGAGCTCTTGATCCGCAAACTGCCATTCCAACGCTTTGTCCGTGAGATCGCCCAAGATTTCAAGATGGACCTTCGCTTCCAAAGCTCGTCTGTCAGCTCTAGGGGAAGCCAGCGAGGCGTACCTTGTTGGCCTCTTCGAAGACACCAACCTCTGCGCCATCCACGCCAAGCGTGTCACTATCATGCCCAAGGACATCCAACTGGCCCGCCGAATCCGTGGAGAACGCGCTTAAGCGATTCTCTTTCGGGAGATCCACTGAGAACGATACCAAGGCCCTCTTTAGGGCCACAACATTGTGATCCACTCGTTTTCCATTGTCTTTTGGGGGTGCGGCTTGGGTTCTCTGGGATTCCTGTGCACGGCAATGTTTATGTTGCATCTTGGCCGGTACCCTGGTGTTATGCGGCTGTCGGTTCCAGGGCTGGTCCGGTTAGCGGCTGCTCTTGTCGTTTGTCTGGTCTGGCCGTTCGTGATGATTACCATGACGGCTGGGGTACGGCGCACAGCGCTGGCATCCCGTGGTGTGTGCGGTGGTCTGGCGCTTGCCGCGAACTAATTGTTCATTGGCATGGCAAGTGTGGTAGCCTTTCGCCAGAGAGTTGCCTACAGTACGCAGTTAAGCCAGTGGTTCTAGAGACTCGCTTGTGACCGAATAAGTGCGTTAGATGGTAGTGTTCAGGGACGGCCTGTTTTCTGTTACGTCCTGAACATTCGTTCATGAGGCCTGGTCCCCGGTACCTCAGTTTCTGTGCTCCGATAGGTATTCCAATGTATGGTCCCGCAAACGTCCACTTAGATGCCACGAAGCCAGAATTCGAAAGTGAGTTCTCGGGGCACGTCAGCCGCAGTAACATGGAACGAATGTCTTAGCTAAAGGCCTTACACTAAGTTGACTGCCGCGTACTCAGGCATCGTCGATAGCATGCCTCTGGTAGGTTTGCATCCATGAACGACTCATCGTTGTTCCGACAGGTATGTCAGTGATTCACTGCTCAAATTTACGGGAAAGAAACGCGGTCTACAGAGGAAATCTGTGCGGGAAAGGGGATGAGTCGCGTTCTCTCACCATTATCATTAGCACCACAACATAGGTTTTCAACACAGATGCTTCGCAGCCGTACAACCATTATTTATTTGAAAGGTAAGGAAAAGCATAAAGGTGGATGGGGGGTGGATCTAGTGCCTGCGTACTACGATCATTCCGAGATGTGTACACCCAGAAATTCTGGGAATCTGGATAGAAACTGACAAGATTGCCACTGACCTCTTTTGACAGGCATATCTTGCAGTGTCGCCAGCCAGCCGCAGTTGGGATCACGCGGTCCGCATCCTGTAGGCCAAGTAGCACTGAGAGCAACAAACGTTTCCTAATCTCCCCCGGCTTAGTTGAAAGCGAAATATGTTGCCACTAATCTGGGACTAACATGCAATTGTTTTTGACTACCAACTTTCCGGCGGCCATCTGAATAAACAAGCATCTGGTCGTTGGTTTGTTCGCTGAGCTGGGCGATTTGATTGCAAGCGTTTCATCACCAATCGAGGTGACATCATCAGCGGGTTGGTAGGGAGCGTGGTGGAGCTACCAACATTCTCCTCCATAGCAAGCAAGCATCTCCGACACATGCATGAAGATTGCTGTCGGTGTCACTTGGAACACTCTTGAACCAAGGAAGCACGTCATTTTGAGGCTTGGTACATGGCGCATCGAGGCGGTTCCTTGACACAAGCTCCATCAGCCTGTCGAGGCTGAGATCAGTGAATGTAGTCCTGCCGCAGCAGCTGTAGTACCGGTGCACCCTGCGGACAAGTACGCTCAATGCATACCGAACAGATTTTCACGATTTATGATATCCTTCGGCGAACAGCTACCATGCACTTTGTTTCCAATGCTGGTAACTGCGCATGAGAGAGACTCGTTAGGATCACATTATGCAATACTAACTTTCAGCAGACTTCAGGCAATTGTCGACAGCATGACATCAGGGTAAACAACGATGCTTCCATGCCGCATTTGTATGTCGGCTGGGGTACTGTCCGCGTACCCACACCAAAGCCTTTGACTCAAAAGCCTAACCACAAGGTGCCTAGCAAACGCGACCCGGGTCTTGTAGATTCGTGCATTGACTTCATCCGTCACACCCCAATCAGAACTAATCAATCAATCAAGTTATCAGCTGTAAACCGTGTACCATAGGCTGCCCAGAACCAATACAAATTCCAAGATACGCAAGACGCTCCACAACTTACGCAACGGCCTGAGATTACTGTTAGTTATAAGTGTCGTGGTTGTACGTGGGCTGGGATACTGTCGGGGCGCCCACACCTAGACACGGGGACAAATAATGTCCTCATCCAAAGCCGCAAGGCAGCGGCGTTTGCCGGAAATGCAGGGGCAGTACCATTTCTACGGAACGAGTTGCAACATGTTCCCACCACCAACCTGGAGTACCAGGAGACTGTTCGTCGGACCTCTAAACATTGAACCGTGTTGCGGGGGTTCCCTAGTGTAGCTCAGTGGCTCGCTGAGCTGCGCAAACTGTCACTCCATGGTAAGGTCCAGTCTCTTCGTGACGGCAATTGCGGAACGTCCCCGTCAATTCGATCGCCCTAGCCCTAGAGCGCCTGATCGACCACCTAAGGACCCAATGCACGAGATTGTAGCTGGTGGAATCTGGCATCTAGTTGCCGCAGCTGTCGTCATGGTATATGCCAGTCATTCCGCTGCAACTGATGGACTGATTCACTGAACCAATCGCAGCTGCATGAAAGCGAGCGCTGGTGGCAAAGCAGCCAATGAACTGCTTAAGCTTGGCCAAGATGCGTTGTCCAATGGGCTTGCAGTGTCATCCAATCCCCCTGGACAGATGATCTTTTACGACATATATATGTGCTCGCGCACCCTCATGTTCTGTCCACGTTGTCTCTCCTTCTGATTGTTTGAAAATGAGCGGCCGCGGAAAAGGTGGTAAGACTCGTGTCAAGGCGAAGACCAGGTCGTCACGTGCCGGTCTCCAATTCCCCGTTGGCCGTGTGCATCGTCTATTGCGCAAGGGTAATTATGCCGAGCGCGTTGGTGCTGGTGCCCCAGTGTACTTGTACATTGTTTTTTAAGGGCAACTCGACGCTCCTCCTCCACCTCGACCTACAGGACCAGAAGACTGCGTACGGAAGACCTATATCCACTGAACAACCTCTTGTGAGAAACTCTATGGGAGTCAAAATACCCACCCCCGTATATCCCAGTGGATCATAGAGTTGCGCCAATCGACACGCTGGGTACTTCTGCCTAAGAAGACTGACAAGGTGAAGGCCTAAACCTCCATTTGTTGTTGGAAGGTAGAGAACGTGAAACCGGCCCTCTTTAGGGCCACACATTATGATTGCTTACCATGTTTTGACTTTTTTGTCTTGGAAGTCCTTGGCTCGCATTGCCTCGAATAGGCGGCTGGATATGTGGTGTTGAGCCTAATCGGGGTCCCATGGTTACTTTTTCGGTAACGTTGCGAAAATGATCGAACGGAGTGCCTGTTGTGGTAGGGTTGTGGGGCAGTATCTTTCACTCTAGTGGTGCGTTGGTGCGTCAATTAGGATTTGTCCGTAGTCCTTCCATTGGGGAGTGCGAAGCCAGCCCTCTATGTTTAGTCGCGAAATGGCATTTCCACCACGCGGGAAACAAAATTGCTTCGAAATTCTCGGAAGACCGCGGCCACTGGTCATCGGATTCGTTGTTCACCCGTGTCTACGTAACGTTCCGAGTGTCGCACGGTCCGTCACATTTGGGCCCCCCGTCGTCCCCACCTCGTGTGGGTTTGCGGGATGGGTGATAATGCAGTTGAAACTAGCGATTGTGCCCATTCCGAACTCCCAACTCAACGTTCGAAAATTGAGTTCTCACTATCAACTCGGTGTTCATGTTGCGTGTGGCAAGATTGTTAGCTAAAGGATCGTGTTCCAAATGATGTCCAGTTATGATTCACTTCCGTCAAAGCTTCTGGGAGCCTCAGGAACAGCTTGATCACTAGGATGAAAACCAGCTACGTTTAACGTGCATCGTGCAAAGTTTGGTGAGGCCCGGAAGCCCCGGAAAAAATTGGGACCTTTAGTAAAGCAGGTTCGAGTCATTTGGGCCTGGAGTTCAACCAATTTTTTTACTTCTTATTTGACAGCGTAATCAGAAAGAGCTGGTGAAGCCATTTCCATGACTGATCGAGACTACACATCAGTAACCGAGATGAAGCCTGTTAGATCGACAGGCCCATTCAATCAAGTGTTTGATGCTGGTTGCTACAGCTTAGCATGTTGATTTCCGCGCACAAACAGGGGTAAATCAATCTCAAGGGTTTTGGATTATTAAATCCAGAAGGATTAATCTCGTATAGGAATCCGCTACCTTACTTTCGTAAATCAACTCGCTATGAATTCGGTTGACTAGGTTGTCTTGTATAGGATCAAATTGTTTGTGTAAGCGTCCTTCCACTAGACGCTACAATAAGCTTACTTTAGTAGCCGACATAGTTCGGATGCGCGCTTTCTCATGGGTCATTAGCACTGGCTACGCTTATCAAGGATCGAATACCACATTTTCTATCGATTTGTTGATTTTCGATCGAGCAAATTCCGTTCACTTGTTAATTTGGAGTTTTTCTAAAGGATCCATCTTGTAGACCTATCCTACCCGGGAGAACATGAAATAAGCTTTGCCGGAAGTCCCGCACCCATCAAATCCAGAAAATATCATTTATATACCGGTTAGTGGATAGGGATCACAAAGAAATAGCTTTCCAAGTAACTGCCGTCCTCGCTCCAATGGATGCAAAGACTAGCTGAATACACCCGTGGATGTCATCATACGACTTCAGCTTGGTTTCTCGCACATTATATCACACACATGAGTTGCGCGATGAGATGAATTCACAGGTACAAATGCAAACTTAGTACACATCACCTTCAATGACAGCAAACTCAAATGAGAACACTGGTGCTTCACTACCTTACGACCATGAGCAGTTATTTGAATAGTGACTTGTAATGCAAAAAAAAAGAAATGGAGCAGGGAGGGGGACCGAGGGCTGGGCTACCAGAAACATCCCAGGTGCCTATATCCCTAACACTCAGTCAGGTGATCGGGAGAGAAACTAACAGCCTGAACGCCACTGACTTCGGTTAGCCGCCGTATCTTTCAGCGTCTCCAGACAAGCTCAGGCTGGCCACGTGAACCTCATCCTGGAAGAGGAGCAACACTAATAGCATCGAAACTCTTCGCAACATCCTTCATGCCCCTCTGTCATGTCAGATTCTGTCCATCTATAGGTTTCCTCCACTTCGAATTAGGCAGAGGCCCATCACACAGTCAACTAGCCTACACTACATTCAAACTAGCTCAGGCGAACATAATAGTTAGCAGGTCAACACACATTCCTTCCAAACACAGAGATATCAGTTACTTGGTTGAAGTCCGATATTCTCTGATCGACAGCAGTCTGACGTGTACTCCTCGTGATTGGTTCAGGGGTGCCCGGTATTGGACTGGAAGCCACGTTGCTTGTTCAGTTCATGAACAGTTTCGACTAAATGTGGCGGGGTTTCACTCGACTAGGACTTCTTCCAACTAAAAATCCGGGAAACGGGACTACGCTGACACTTGCCGGAAGAACATATTGTCATACTCGACACAGGCATACGCAGGGACTGATCGTAGAATTGGCAGTCCGTTTTCCAAATGAATCTTTATGGCGGGGTGAAAGTGAAACTCAAGCATAGTATAAGCATTGTTTGGTGACCTGAACGTATGAAGATTGGAGCTGATGGTTGAACCCTACCGTAACGGCGTTCAGCTGCAACAGCCTTTCGGCGCCCTGTTGCCATGCCACCGGAAGGAAACGAGAGGGCTGAGCTGCTGCCAGGTTGCACAAAACGTAACAGGAACAGTCGGGACGCTGAAGTTGGTTTCGAACCATGGGCCTACCGGTCAGTATGTTTGTTCCTTATCCACTGAGCTAACTGTTCAGCTGTAGCACCCTTTCGGTGCCTAGCTGCCATGCCACCCGAGGGAAGCACGAGGGCTGGGATACTGCCAGGGTGCCCAAGCCTAGACAGGGGAAGTCGAGAGACAGAGATCGGATTCGAACCACGGACCTTTCGGTCAGTAAATTCGCGCTCTAACCACTTGATCCATCTCGCCCTCATCCACTGAGCTAGGCCGAGGATTGTTGTTCCTTTCAACATGCTCGCGAGTTTGTTTCCACGTACCTGCTGTCTTCGTGGATCGGATAACTTTCGTGGCCATAATCATTTCAGAGAACTACCAGTGGGTTGATGAGGCATTCATTGGAGCCTCAAAATTGTTCCCATGGCCGATGCAACTTCGTTCTGTCTGTGCTCGGGCACATCACCGTAAATCGATTAACCGTGTTTGAAAATCTAGACCTCCTGTCATCCAAAAGCTATGGAGTTCATCGCAATAAGTGCTTTGGTGTTCATCTTCATCAACATTTGGGTGGGAGTTTATGGGTTTACGGAATTTATCACCGCTGATCCGCTTAGACTTTTGACCAAAGCTTCCGCCATTCGATGTGATGTGGCCGATTTGCTCCACACATGTTACGCCTGCATCGCTGTGATAATTGGGGAAGCGTTTGGAATCATCGGCTGTTTGTTGTTACTTTTTTGGGTCATTTACCGTTTGCCTTTAAAAACCAAAACCAAATCTGTGGATATTCCACACGACAAATCTGTCGTCGAGTCAGTGCAATCAAGCGGTGTGAATAGCAGAAATGTGGCTAGAGAAGTCCGCATTCAACGGATTGCACAAGCATTGGAAAACTACTGTGATACAAATCGAATCCAGCTAGCTGTGTCAACCTATGATAGTGCCTTTGTCCTACCGAGGCCAGATGAACAGGAAGCTGGTTTCGAGCTGGCCACTTGCTACTGGACTGACAGAGATGAAGCCAGCCAGCATACAAGCAACTGGCTTACTGATCAGAATTTGTCGGATGAAACAGAGGTAAACGTTATCGTATCGTCAAAGTCTCGTCGCCATGTTGCGAGTTATCAACACGCCATTCAGGTAATGTGCTGCCTGAGTGGGATTCTGATACTCCTCAGTCTACCATACTATGTTTTGTTTCTTACCATCAAAGTTGCACAAGGAACCTTGCCTCTCCTCGAGCACCAGTACAATGATACACTCAATGAGAATGGAACTAACAGGGAGGATATGCGTCTCACAGGTCTGCAACACTTTGCTGCGATGTACAACTGTCAAACATTTTCCAAAAATCTACGATGCCTCCGTCAGACAAATGGCTCTAATTGTGGTCATGAGCTTCAAGTGAATGATATGAGAATCGAAATGAAGCACTGCTTCAAAATTGTCGAGCAGTGGCTTTTTCGGCGTCAGTCGACAACTGCTTTCCGGATCTCATTGCTGTCCGGAATGTATGCAGCAGGTCTAGGGTTTCTGATCCGAAAACTGGTGCTTCGAGCTGTTTCGACCGGCACGCAAACCTATCCGCGGACGGAATGGTGGAGAGGAGCCGGAGATATTGGTCTATCGGATGTCGGGCTTCAGTGTAACATGGCTAGAGAATATGGTTTGCCATCCGCTACACAAAGAATGTTGATCGGGCGAAGAAGGTTGTACGGTGATGTCCACATCGGAACGTCAGTGGTACGTAAGGGCTGGTGTTCAGAGCGTCTTTTTCAAAGTCAAGAACTCAGTTCTTTGGTTGGAACTTTTCACGTCCCGTAGTATTTTGTGTTTTCCGAAATGTGATGAGTTACTTTGATTTGGACAACATGGACACCACCCGATTTGTGCACACACTTGTTCAGTAAATTTGAGTGTCTGCATAGTCCTCTTGGTTGAGATTGGATATTCTGGTTGACAGTCTCACATAGAAGACACAAGAGGAAGGGGACCATCTAGACAATAGCCATATGGTGCAAAAAATTGATGGAATATCTAAAACTCTAATCACGTGAGGCATTAAGCTCTTGCTATGTTTGACTAGACGGGAGTAGATGAGGCTGTTATCGTGACCCTCTGGTCGGCAGAAAGACACTGTTCACCAAAGGACCACTTGTCCATGGATTTAGGCTCTTCAACTGATAATTACAAGTTGCTTTGTTATAAATGAGCTATTTGTCTACTCACAGAGGGTCAGACTATCGTCGTAGCTGATCTCCAATCCTCGATAATTACCAAGAATTTGGATTCGGGATGAGGAGAAGTGAGTCGAATCATCGCTCGAGGAATCCTACTTATCGACGCCCAACAGGGGACGAAAGGGATTTTGTGGATCAAACTTCTCGGTAATAGACTGCTGTTAGAGGCATTCAGCAAGTGAGTTTGTGCCTTCGCAGCTGCGTCGATTCCGAATCGACCAGGGCATATAAGTGTCTGCCAGTAAGATACAATGAAGGCTGTGTTTTCTATTGTTTATTTCGTCTCTCCTGTATCCAAAAGATGCTTGAAGATCAATATTCTGATGGGCTATATGACCTTAGGCAAAGCAGACAAGAACGACTAAACTATTTTCGCAATATTCGCGACGCTCCTACTGTCTGGTGACAAGGACGATCATTCACTGAATTTTCAAAAGTTGTCGCGAATTTCAATGCTTATTTTCCAAACACTTGCTTCTAAATGTTTTCGGCATATATGTTACTAATTAAGATAGAACTAGTGGGGGCGCTCGATGGGTACCACCATCTCTGATGATGATCCTCGTTACGATGAAATGCCTCGTTTTTTAGACCCAACTGTATCTCTCTTAAAGTTACAATCTATTACGCTGAACCATTCCCAAACGCACATCGTGATGACCACTGGAGTACCTATGTTCAAGATACTTTAAATCTTCGGCCATCTGTTTCATCAAGAGAATCTATAACTGGGGACAATCGTTGTCGCAGAACCATAGCTCGTGTGGGTTGGTGTCGGCGAATCCGTAACGAGGCAATTAGAATGCGAGTTTTCGGTTGTGTAACAGGTACTTCCATTGAAGAATGTCCAGCATCAGAAGCTGCGTGGTTTTAGACATGTATTGCGCATGCCCAGTCACCGTTTGCCGGAGAGAGTGCTGTTTTCCATGACCAATTCAGAGTGGCGTAAGCGGAGAGGTGGTCAACCCTCGACCTGGCGGAAGGGTATGAAAAAAATCACGAAACGCTTGGATGCTGTCGGTGCTACTTGCCCTCCAGGATGGGAACGCGTGATCTCCACTGCGCCTGGTTGGAGACACTGCAAGATATGGCTGCCAACCGATGTAAGTGGCGTTCTTGTTGTCAGTTTCTATCCAGATTGTCTGAATGCGTGTTTGGAGGTGTAGGCACATCGGAATGATTGTAGTAAGGCAGCGCTAAGTCCCTTCCCCGTCCACCTTCATTCTTTTCTTCGCAATAAGGCTGTCAAATAAATCATTGTTGTACGGCAGTGAAGCATTGGTGTTGAACACATGTCATGCTGTCGATGATGACAACGATCGTGGCGAAAGCGGTTTTGGGAACTTACTGGGAACACCGTTATGAGCTCGCCCTGGGACGGACTCAAGCTGGGAATATTTCCCCCAGATAGTCAGAGAAATTCACAGTCCACACGGACCCCCCCCCCCCAAATTAAAAAAAAAAAAAAAAAAAAAAAAAAAAAAAAAAAAAAAAAA